>JAPZPC010000042.1:0-92488 GCA_037952705.1 Haplographium delicatum
GTGTGTGAGAGAGTGAGAGAGAGAGAGGGAGAGAGAGAGAGAGAGAGGGAGAGAGAGAGAGAGAGAGAGAGAGAGAGAGCTTGTGATCCGAGAAAGCAAGAATATGCATTGCCAAGTGAGAAGGGAGAGGACGGGCAGTTTGTTGCACGTCGAATTCCAAGTGATCGCCAACTCGCCAAGGGCCTTGGGGTCTAGACCTCGCACTGGCACTCAGACGGCCGAGCGACCAAGTAAACGAGTAAGTACGGGGGACCTGTAACCACCGTACCACCGCACCACCGCACCACCGTATTTTGTGCTCTGTACTTCTGTACGCTGTAGATTATTCACCGATTTACACCAACTTGAGAACCACCACCGTGAGAACGCATTCCGGGGCACGGCACCTGGGGGATCGATCCCCCATAGAAACAAGGCACCATCCATTCAAGCCGGCTCAATTCCTCTTCTGTTGCACATCGCAATTTGATCGTCCAGTTTATTGTCCATATCTGGACAGCTGCGAGCGCGCTGGAACCGCATCTGAGTGGAGAGGCTGACGCCTTTTACACCCACGAGAAACGCCTTCTTCACGACATGGCTTCCGACCCCATGCCGAGATGAACGTGGTCATGGTTATGGTCATGACGGATCAGGCATGTTACGGCACCGGCGGCCAGAAAGATCCATCTCGCGGTTTGTTGCACGTCTGAAAATAAGGGATCTGCATTGGGTGGACGGCGGGCCTTGGAAGTCATGATATTCTCGTACGTTGGACCAGGCTGTTTCCTTGGCCGGGATGAAGTCTGGAAGTCGGGCCAGGGATGGGCGCCGAGCACGACCACTTCCCCTTCCCTTTCCACTTCACTTTCCATGCCAACACTCCCAAGCATCCCCCGAGTGCAACCCGTTCGTCCGTCGACTTTGAGGGATCTGAAATCCGGTCGATGTTTGTTGCATGTCGCACATTCGGGGATCGGCGGCCCCAAGACACACACGATGGCTCAAATACGGTCGAAGTGAGGGTTGCGGATGGTTGCACGTACCGTACCTGTTGATTTGACGTTGCTGCTTGGGGGAAGGTTGCATCTAGACCAAATGATCGACGGACTAGTGCCACACGTGATTCCCGCCAGGCCACGCGAGCGATCCGTAAGACCCGACCGGTTTATTTTTATCGCTGATCGACAATGTTATTTTACTGTACAGCACAGCACTGTACTGTACATCCCTATGCCGTAGCCGTACCGCAACCAACCTGCGATGTCCATCCCCCGTCGAACCCTGGGAGCCATCGGGCTCGGTTACACTCCGTCGATGGACTCTTCGCTCTATGGCCGGGGAAAAGCGATGTGTGTATTGTACCCCCGACTCTTGAATGCCTTGGATTATCAAATGTGTACGACAACACCACTTAACTTAAACTGAATGCAACTATATGTTACAGTACCATTCGGGTATATTAACTATATTTGGTATTTGATTCTCAAGGCTATTTATCCTCTAAATCAGATTCGTCAGATTCGTGAGATCCCTCTAATAAATCAGGAAGAAAGATTAGAAGCTGAGAGGGGACTTGCGAAGGTAGATCAGGGGAGGAGGGCAGGCTGGCTGCGGGAATGCATCGCAGAAGGTTGCGCAAAATTAATAATAAGTCACATGATGAAATTGGTCGGTAGCGGATGGCGGTGGCATTGGTTGAGGTGGTGTTGCGGCACAGATTTAATATTCAAGCCAGGCCATTTGAGATGACTGACTAAAGTGTACCTATAAAACAAGCCCAAATCACACCATCGCAACACGGTCAATTTCCTCCATACCGCTCGTTGAGAAGAGGACGTAGAAACTTCTTTATGTCATCAAAGGGATACATGGATTTATGTCCGCCAGGTGCTAGAATGGGAGATGAAATATGTATAGTATTTGGCTGCAAGATGCCACTGCTGATCCGACGAATTAAAGATTATCATGTGATGGTCGGTCCATGCTATGTATATGGACTGATGCATGGTGAAGCTGTGGAAATTTTACAGAGCGGGAACAGGAAAGCAGAGACATTGTACTTCGACGGTAGGGTTTAATAGCAAGCAGCCTTGGCCCTGAACTCAGAGCCGACAGATGCAAAATACAACCAAGCATAAAATACCATCTCTTTCCGTTGTAGCACCTACTGGTACATGCTCTCGTCTCTACCAGCTTGCTCTGGTCAGCATAGAGAAAACCCGACTAATGACATGCCCTAGCTATGCCATCTTCTCACTTGTGGTGAGTGTCAAAGGCAAGTCTTAAAATCTCTTACACACAGACGTAGTACTTAGCAACATTGCAGTACCAACGAAATATGAAATTGATAGCCGCTGAGCCCATTACTGTTTATCTCGTCGACGCAACATGGAAAAATCCCTGAATGTAGTAAACCTTGAAATTCGTTTCAGGTCTGCACACTTAATGATTTGATATTAATCGACAAATTCCTAGTGTACCACAGTAATATATAACGACAATGCCAAGGGGGTTAAAGCTAGTATCTAAGGGAATCACGGGGCAAAATGCAACCGCAGTATGTTTCACAGGGTCGATATCAAGTTCTAAGGTAGAAGTTCATTTCTAGCACGTGACAGACATATCGAGGCGATGTCGGCCAATCCTTGAACAGAAGCCTACGGCTCAAGCGAATGCAGCGTCAACAGATCGTTGAGCTTTCGGACCTGACACCGCGTTCAACCCTCACTATACTGCGGACCTTCTTTCCGAATCGGTGTTGTAGAGTCGGAGAGTACTTTAAGTGCAAAAGGGTGAGTGCATTTTCTCCCTTGCGATAAATATTTTTCACGGTTCCCTTCCCACCCTTTTCTTCTCCTTCTTTCAACATTGTATTTTCTAGTAGCTTCAACTATAATCAGTAACAATGTGAGGCTCTCGCAGAATACAGTGCTTATTCCCCACACTCCCTTCTATCTCTGCGTCATGAACTTCTATACTGAATTCTTGTCTTGACATTTCTTTTTGACAACAACCTTTTCTCCCTTCCATACAGCATCCGAATGGAGCAAACCAGTTTCTACTTAATCATTCAAGATGAGACAAATCGAACAGGATTTTCCCAGTAATCTAATTCCGGAGCCTGCCAAACCGATCTTAGCAT
Organism: Haplographium delicatum; assembly: GCA_037952705.1. Classification (NCBI taxonomy): domain Eukaryota; kingdom Fungi; phylum Ascomycota; class Leotiomycetes; order Helotiales; family Hyaloscyphaceae; genus Haplographium; species Haplographium delicatum. The sequence continues at coordinate 3,125 of JAPZPC010000042.1, forward strand.
CTCACCTCTTGGATCTGGAAAACAGGCAGAGGTTGAGGTTTATAGAGAAGGGTGGGGAGAGAATCAGTACCGGATGTCTAGAGATAGACGAGATTCTAGATGGCGGAATCGAGAGGGGAATCGTGTTGGGAATTAGTGCTGATGATGTTGAAGGGAAATTGGTAGGTACGAGCTGTTTCATTCTGTTAGAAACCACAATGGAAGAATATTACTTTCCTGAGACTAAGTGGTCTCGACTCTAACGAGGCAAGTGAGCCATACCGTTATGATTCAGTTTTGTCATGAATTCGACTTCATCCTTTGAGGATTATTAAGCCTGAGTTCTGTTAGTAGTTTTATTCTGCTCTGAATACTCATACATTTTCAATTATGCTCCATATCAATCTTCCTCTCAGACACCCATCTCATATTCTGACTTCATGTAGATCTCACTCCACCTTTTAACCGCCATTCTTATCTCACAACTCTCTCCAACAACCCGTCCGACACCCAAAGCAACAGTAATCGACACGTCCGATTCTTTTCGTCTTTCTCTTTTTGCTGAAGTTCTGAAGTCCAAGATTCGTACATCATATGCCGTTCATCAAGAGAGAGAGAGCGAAAAAGATGAAGCAAGAGTAGAAGAAGATGTACAGAGATGTTTGGAGATGGTGGAAATCAGTCGGGTGTTTGACATCGAGGGCGTTTGGGAGGTGCTTGGGGAGGTTGGAAAGCCCGTCTTAATGGCCTCTCAGGTTGAACATATGCCTATTGAGGGAATTTCCTCACTAGACAGTTTCACTGAGGAAGCAACTCTTCCAAAGTCAGCAGAGATTTTTGACAGCGAAGAGGAAGAGGAAGAATTGACACCCGACCCCGCCCCTACGCTTATACAGCCTCGAACCAAACCTCGTCACCAGGAAATGGAAGGTAAAGACAACGAAGCAGGCATAGAAATCATCATCGTAGACGGCATGACCAATATAATCCACGAGTTATTTGCCAGAAAAGAAAAGGTAGAAGGTACGTGACCACTCCGAAGCAATAAAAAATTAAAAACTAACACATTAATCCAGCATACAATCTCCTCACCACCCTTTCCCGCACAATCCACACGTTAACACACACCCGCAACATCCTCACGATCCTACACAACACCACCGTGTCCACGAGATCCCATCCCAACCCCAACACCACCACTCCCCACGCCGACTCGTTCCTCCACACCAGCACATCTCACAACGCACCACCGCCGACCCTCTTCCCCTCCAACGCGCACAAACCCGCGCTCGGCCAGACCTTCGCACAGTTCCCAGACCTGCACGTCTTCCTCTCGCGGCTACCGAAGGGTAGGGCCGACGCCGAGGCGCTGTACGGACAGGACGCTGCCTCCGCCCTAGAGCCCGTGCAGTCGTGCTGTGTCGTCGAGGTGGTCAAGGATGAGGCGCCGAGACTGAGGTCGGGCAGGGAGGAGGAGGAGAAAAAGAGATTCGGATATAGAGAGCAGAGGTGGGCGGCCGTGGAGGTCGCGCCCGACGGGCTGGGTTTGACCGCGGCGTTTCCTGAGAAGGGAAATATGCGCGGCTTGGATTTTGGGAGGGAGAAGAGCAGGAGAGGGTTTGGTGGGCCGCGGGTATGATAGCGTTTTGGAGAAAGTAGAGGCCAGGGGAGAGAGAGTAGAGGATCTGAGAGAATAGTATTTGACTTACTGTCCTGCCCGTCTTGTTGCTTAAGAAATGTAAAATAATCGTTCCACCAACATACTTTCAAGCTTGCTAGTCATAATTCGCTCAAATACATATATAACTTAGGAATATATATATAACATATATTCATAAAAAAATCCTCTCGCACGATTTCAGAAACAATATACACAATCTGTCGAGAGTCCTGTCTTCAATTTCCCCTATCCACAAGGATGTTTTCACAAGTTGATTCACGAGTTTTTTATCCTTCAAATAATCTCCTTCGTTTATTCACTCTCCAGCCCCCCTCCCCTAGTTTGATTGATTGATTTGATCGTTTTCCCTTCCATGAAATTCAGAAATATCGGAATCATTTCAATAACTCCCCAAAGAACGCCACGCTATCTATGCCTTTGCCCCCTTTGCCTTTGCCGGACCGGTAATGCGTTTATTTAACCCCCAACTATCAATACAACACAGGATATGTTTGTTTTTAATATCACACAAAGTAAATAGGAAAATCCCAGGCGAAAATGTTTTTTGAACAAGGGGAAGGAAAGTTAAAGTAGGTGCTTTATACTTATAAGTTTGCCCATTCGACGACCTCCAGTGCGCACATGACGAGGATGAGTGTCGAGGGGAGAATCCTATTTCTGTTAGTTGCTAGGTTATGTTGAAAGTTAGGAGGGACTTACCATATAACGTAACTCTGGAATAGAAGTTTGCTCATCACGCCCTCGTAGACACCGTTAATCTGGCAGATTTGCGCCAATTGCAAGGCGCTGGGAGCACCAGCGAGCAAGAAACATACAATGACGAAAATTGGGTCGTCGAGGATGCTGACTGGAACGTACTTGGCGGCTAAAGCTAGTAGGGGCGCCATGATGAGTGTTGGGAGTAGCATTCTTGAGACGAGCGCGGCAATTAGCAATCTCGTGCCGATTTGATTCTCCTCTGAATTTATATCAATAGCCTCTTGGGGCAAGGTGTTGCGGGCCAGGTTGGCGCCGAGAACAACTAGGATGAGAGGAACTGCAACACCTCCAGATTGAGTGATGGCCCGGGTGACGGAGTTGGATATGAAAGTTCCTTCTGCGAAGAAGAGCTGTTGAAGGTCGGGAATCGAGGCGACAATTACAGCAATCAGCATTGCCCAGAGAGGAGGGTTCATGAATTCCCACAAGCCCTTAAAAAATTGGGACATGAGAGCGGAGATTTTGGTCAGAATTTGTTGAAGAGTAGGGGGAAGGGCATGGAAGACGCTCAGAGAGGCTTTTTCGACTTTGTTGGATACACGTCGGGTTGTTCGTCTTGTGTGGAGGTTTATCCGTGGGATTATTCCCCTGATACCATTGGGGATATCTCGCTCGTCGCCCATAGTAGGTGTTCGGATGCTTGGGAAGGATGTTATGTTGTCGCTTTCATTATTATAAACATCACTGGTTGTCGGATGTACAACTCCTGGAATTTTCCTTGGTTCTTCGTCTGAATCTCCTGAGCCTACATAGTGAGCATTGGTGATTGGGGTCCTGCCGCCAGATTCCGAGGAGTTCGTCGAAGTACCGACCCCATAATCAGCATCAGCATCAGCCTCACCATCTAGACCAGGAATTAGGTCTGGCTCGTCTCTGTATCTTCCACCTTCGATATCACTGGTGTTGCTCTCCAGTTCGTACTTGTCCGGAGGTGCCAGCAAGACGTGATAGCCCCAACTCCATCTCACAAGCTGTCCGAGCTGTTGGAAGAGCAAAAGGTAAAGAATACCTCGTGCCGCAACCTCGTCATCATTATCTCCTGGGATTTTATCCCAATGTAATCCCTTCAGGGTCTGCGATAAGGAAATGACGAGGGAAATCGGCAGAGAGTTCGAGTTTCCGAATACCTTAGAGAGTTAGCACATTAAATTAATCTTTTGACGGCAGACTTACTCCCATCGCCGTGACAAAGTTTGCAGGCCTTTTCTTAAATCCAAATGATTTGGAAACCACCACAGAAACGAAGTAGGAGACCAAGGTCTGCACGGCGAAGATCACCGGAATAACCGCCAATTCCAACAACTTATCGGCCGTCAATTGCGAGGCCAATTTGGTGAAAACTATCCCAAAGTTAGCTCCAATGCATCTGCCACAGTCCCCATAAAATTCTCACGTACTTAGACATGGTGTAAACAGAGCGACGTTCAAATTGGCCACGAACTTCTGCTTGTCGGCATCGAACATGCCCTGCCTCGCAATGATATATCCCGGCAGACTCACACAGACCACTTCCATCACGGCCTCGAACACCAACAGGATGAGATGGCTCAGATCTGGATGGGAATCATGGCCGCCGGTCCTCCTGGCGAAGAAGGAGAAGGTGTTGGAAGTGACGGAAGCGCCGACGTCGTTGCCTGCAACAATGGCGTTCAGTCGAAAGGACGTTGGGTTGGTGAAGAAGCCCATGATGCAGATGGTATGAGGATCGACGGCCTCAACCGGGCGTGGGATATGAACGACGGGAGAAAAACCTCTCTTCTGGAGGGTTTGTTTGTTTTATGGTGATGGATGTTTGTTGATTGAGGAAAGGATGAGGTGATGAGAAGAAGATATGAGGTGGTGCAGTGACGCGGACCCTTGATTTGATAGAGCACCACCGACCAGTGACAGTGCGATTACGATGCGGGAGTACGAATGTACAGTATAGCAGGCGACCAAAAAGCAGGAAAAAGCAAAAAGCGCTTGCAAAATTTAATCAACTGCTGATAAGGCACCACGCTTTTCCAGTGATTCAGCGAAGATTCTTCAGTTCAGTTGGGAGTCTGGAGAGATCTGCTTGGCGGACTCGTGGGAGTGCGGGTTTTCGTGATTGGGCGTGGGAGATGGCGGACAGCACCGCCAGCAGACCTTGAGGGGGAGAGAGATATTGATTTGGATTTGGATTTGGATTTGGATTTGGTGGGGTGTGGCGCTGGGAACTTTTCATTTTCCATCACCAGAGCGATGAACTTTTCCTAGCGGGAGAGCCCGTACAGTACTGTACTGTAACATTCGGAGACTTCTCTGCAGTACAGTTCAGCTCTTCTCAATCTTCCAGTCACTCTCTGCTCCAATAATACAACTACAATACCATCCACCCCAGCCCAACCCAACCGAACCGAACCTACAGTAATCCCATTCAATCCAGTCCAATCCACGACCAGCTGTGCCATTCCAATCTCACTGGCCGGCTCTTCCTATCGCGGTCCCCTAGTCCAACCAAGTCCGTGTCCAAGCTCCGCATCTGACGCTGGTGAGGTCGATCTTGGTATCAGCCACAGCTATGACGAGATCCCCAGATAACTTACTCGTTAGTCCTAGCACCCAAATTGTTCATATAACTACTGTACAGTATATGGTACCGGCTCGTGACGCCGCCGTTTGGATATTTCACAACTGACGAGGACTTGCATCGATTTGCCCCCTCCTCCGACAATATGAGCCAAATCTGGGGACCCACGGCCGCCTCCGTGGCGTCAGTGAACCATCAATGGTGGGAGAATGGTTGAATTCCTTGGCAGAGAGAGCTCCAAATCACAACGCTATTTTCTTCCACCTATCTAAAAGAGATCGCAAGATGACTTCCGTGCCTGTGTCTCGGTCTGCAATAGAGAGATAATACCGTAGGCTAGAGTTTATTTCGAGGGCAGCTGAGTATATTTGTCGATCATAGCCGTTTTGATAGCTGGGGGTAGGTGACTTAGGCACGTTAGGGTCCATCCGCAGCTCTAAGCCTTGGAGTAAGCACCTTGTGGAGCAACCGCACTGTAACAGTCCCAGCTTGATGGAATCTTGCATCTTGGCACCTCCACCTTTCTGAGGACACTTACTCTGTATTCCATAATCATCGGAAAATACTGTCGTCAATGGGGTTGGCTGGTCGGATGGCCTCCATTATTCCATTATCATGCCAATCGTTCCCCGCACGAAAGAGTATTGATGATCCCTTATGAGTTAGCACTCAAGCATCTGACGATCTGGAAAACTATTTGGCCAAAGGATGGGATAAGCATTATCATCATCCTGGAGAAGCTGTAGCTGGTCGTCTGGTGCATCTCTGTGGGGTGGTTGTGTCCCATCTGGCACTTGACCCACCGCACGAAAGTATATTATTGAAATCCCTCAGGATCAGAGAGCAGAAACTACCCTAAACCAGCGGGGCTATACGATGTCGGTCAGAGACATCGAACTGCCATATGCAGCTTTCCGTCTGATGTCAACGGATCTGGTATACTGTGGTTCGTAGTTGGCGACGCCCACCCTCGATCTCCTCCCCCGCCCATTCGTCGATAATTATAACTTGGGGTCGGATTCCAAAACGGTTCTTGACAGCAGAAAAGAATGTCGACGGTGGCTTGCCAGATGTGGATTTCGCATCTCTTGCTGACCTGCCCTGCCCTGCCCTGAGCCATGGTGGGGTCGACGTTGGACTGTACTGTACTGTACTGTACTGTACCTGGTCTGTATTTCCCCTATCAAGTTTTTATCAGCAGCCACTAGGGGGCGCTGGAGACCGCTGGAGACCGGGGGCCACTCTGAGCTGCGGTCAAGCCACCGTCCAAATCATCGCCAAACCCCTCCATCTGTCCAACGAGAGTTCGTCTCGAAGATAGCCCACGTCATCGCACCGACCTCTTAGCTCGATGCAGACCTCATCTGCGATTGCAAATGCAGATGCAAAGGCATCGCAGATGATACTATATTGATTGTTCGACAATCTCCACACGGTGCGGTTAGACTTCATCCAACGCTCGTCGGATGAGGGCAAGACCTTCTTCTTCATCATATATTGCTCTGCCAAATCCGCTGCTTCGTTGCATCCGCTTCCTCATCCCACTTCACTTCATTAGCGACGCCGAGGGCCACAACCAGACGGCGGCACTAGCAGAAGGCGAATGTCAACTTCACGCACGCCCTACCTCGATTCCTGACAGTATTCGTTATCATCCCGTTTGGATTGGCCCCAGCCTCGCTCAGGTACCACCGAAGGGTTTAGTCGGGCCATATCATTCGAATTCTCAGCACGAGTCATATCCACCCAAGATCACCCACTAGACCGCCCTCGAATTCTTACCTCGACGATAAATTTCTTTTGGCTCTGTCGGAATATCGACGACGGTGTTTATTACTCGACCGGGGCTTTCGAGCTTCCAGCACGTTCCTTTTTCTTCCTTCTGTGTTGGCCACTTGGGCTAGATAGACTCTGCGGCATTTACTCAAGGTATCTCAAACCTCTTCTCCATCTGCCAAGTCATTACATGCTTACTCAACATTGTGAAGAGACATCGTAGCTCCTCGAAGGTCCGCAGTTAAGATCTCAAGACTGACTGATCCCCAATTCACCCATGTCACGAAAGTAAGAGTTTACATACAACATGGCCACCCCGCCAACTGCCGCGCCGAGCGCCCCCGAAGAATCTATCGACTTTGCAACAATCCCTCAAACATCCGAACCCCAAAATGACGAAGATATATCTCCTACGGGATCTCCTACGGGAAGTCCGATATCTCAGGCTGCAAATGTGCGCCGAGTTCCCTCACTCCGATCTGCCTCCGATCCCCAAAATATGCCGCCTATGACTGCCTCCTCCACACCTCTCGGCCTCGTACAAAATGCCCGAAGACCTAATTTGTCAAACAATACATCGAACCTAAGAACCGGACAATTGCCCCAAAGCATGGAGGCCAAAATGAAAGCTTTCCATCTTTCCAGACAAGGAACCCCTCCATCACGCCCACCTGTTGGAGCAACATCATTGTCTGTTGGCGCAGGTCCTACAGCCGACCAAACAGCATTTGGCACCCCGCCAATGGGGGGTGTGCCAGGAGGTTTACGTATGCCACCAAATATGCGCCCTCAAGCTCATAACTTTGTATCTGCTCCGGCTGTCCCGAAGGTACCTATGAAAGGTGGATTGAGTGCCCGACGAGGCATGAAATTACCAGGAGGATTACCGGGAGGATTGCCAGGAGCATCGGATAGCGCAAATGAACTCGATAAGAACGGTAATGCGGCTCCGAACAACAATGCCCAGTCGGGGTCAATGTTCAACAAATTCTCTCAATACGTTGATACCAAAACCGGCACGCTGAGGTTTGCCGGAAAAGCAGTGATTCACGGACAGGGAATTGACTTCTCATCTGGCAGCAATTTCAGCATCTCGTTAGACGAAGTTGACACTTTGGATGAACTTGGGAAGGGCAATTATGGTACTGTCTATAAGGTCCGCCATGCTAGACCACGAATAAGGAGGCCTGGGCTGGGTTTGGCAGGCAACAAGTACTCCTCGTCATCATCCATAACATCTATATCCTCCGCTGATGGCGACCGCGAGCCCGACTCCGTCGAATCAGCTCCCAATGCTGGAAACGCAGTCGGAACTGGAGTTATCATGGCGATGAAAGAAATCAGATTGGAACTTGACGAGGCAAAGTTTGCTGCCATCATTATGGAACTCGATATCCTCCATCGCTGCATAAGCCCATATATCATTGATTTCTATGGGGCCTTCTTCCAGGAGGGTGCCGTTTACATCTGTATCGAATTCATGGACGGAGGCTCTATCGACAACATATACGGCGACGGAATTCCAGAAAACATCCTCCGCAAAATCACTTATTCCACAACACAAGGATTGAAGACGTTAAAAGATGATCACAACATCATTCACCGCGATGTAAAACCAACCAACATCCTAGTCAACACTCGTGGTCAGGTTAAAATCTGTGATTTTGGAGTGAGCGGTAATCTAGTCGCCAGCATAGCAAAAACCAATATCGGCTGTCAAAGTTACATGGCCCCCGAACGAATCTCGGGAGGCGGTATGGCTCAGGCAGGCGCGAATTCTGGCGGGACTTACAGCGTTCAGAGTGATATTTGGAGTTTAGGACTTACCATTATTGAGTGTGCCATGGGACGATATCCTTACCCACCTGAGACGTATAACAACATCTTCTCTCAGCTGAGCGTGAGTTTTCCTACGATTAATTATGTATCAATACTAATTGGGATGTGAATAGGCAATTGTGGACGGAGAACCTCCTGATCTACCGAAAGAAGGCTTCTCGGCCTTAGCACATGATTTTGTTCATGGTTGTCTCCACAAAATCCCCAAACTTCGCCCCACATACAGCATGTTGCTACAACACGGCTGGCTTGCTAATCTTTCCAAACCAAAGACGATTTCCGAAGAGGATGAAGATGCAGCGGAAGCTGAGAGTGGACACGTAGAGAACGGTACGCATTTCGGGAAGAGCGGGACGGAAGACGAGGAAGTAGCCGCATGGGTCAAGAATGCACTCGAGCGGAAGAAGAAGGGTCTCATGGGTAAGAGTGAGAAACCCGCCCTCCATGCCGCGCCGCTCAACAGCATGAGTCCCGTTGCGAGCCCGGCTTAAGCTGGCCTTAAGGCACCCGTATGAGGTCGTGTGGCGAGGGGTCGGGATAATAAAAAGGAGCCGAAGATTGGTCGATGATGATTGGAGTTGGTGGAATTTTTTTCCCTTTTTCCTTGCGTTGCATACAGAGAAGTGCGAAGTACAAGATACCAATTGAATCCGTTACGTTATGATGGAGATGGGTCAGACTCCCGAATACCGAATAAGACGAGAAAATTGATGGATTGATGAAGATCCCCAAGATGGGTAAAGCATATGCGGAGTTATTGTGGACAACTAGCGTACATAGATATATGTAATGAAGTCCATCCACTTGGATTATATGAGACTATTTGATTATTCGAATTATTCGAAGTGACAAATGGACAGTGATTCCGTCTGTCCCTTTGTATACCCCAGATACCGTACCTCGACCCCCACGGATATCAGCAGCCTCGTCACATGCCTTCAGCCGCCCCCCTGTCCGCATGCAGCTAGTGCCTGTGCATGGTAGCGAGCGGACAAACGATTGGCCTGAGTGCACGTGTTAACGATGTCATTAGTTTGACCCTGGTTTTTTTTTTGTTGTTTGGCATAAATTTTGAACCTGCACCACCCGAGACGTACAAGTTAGCGTCAATGGCTTGTCTCTAGCACGTCGTGAGTTGGCAATGACATTCCAAGGTTTCACAACAAAATTCTCTACAAAGCTGTGTCGACGTACGAATTGGTTCTTTTGATCGCGTGTCTCTCCGTTCGCAACGTCCCTCGGTCAGCCTTGCCTACGGCGTGTGCGTTCTTCGAGAAAGTGTGGGTTGACGGATTCGCCAGAGGAACGTCGAAGGAGGAACTCTCTACCAACGAACGGGACGGGGGGTTGGACAGGGGCCGAAGCCCAAAACCCAGGAGGAAACTTTCTTTTGGCAGATCATCCAAGGGTTGATCTTTTGCTTGTGGGGTTTGGCTGACGGTTGTGGGAGGCGTTTTGTATCAACAGAATCGACGGTTTTCGTGTCGTGTGATCGGGCAAGGCTGAACCACACACAGAGGGAGAGACCTTCCCGTTACATCTCACCGCGAGAAGAGACCGAGACGGAGGACCAACTGCAAGATGTCTCCAGCGCCATCCGAGTCTAGCTCTATGCTACCTCTTCGGCCCGCTCTGAGGACCGAGAGCGATGAGCCCGGGAGCCCAAAGAGCGGTCCTGTCAAAGGTAAGACAGAAATAGAAAATGAAAACGTGGGGTAAACTGGACATGTGCGTGTGCGGAAGGGAAGACATCGCCGTCGAGGTTTCCCTTCGCCACTTTTTCTTCACAAAACTTTTTAACTTCCTTTCGTCACGCATAAAAAGAAGAGGATTGTAGCTGATTTTTGACGCAGTCGTCTCAATTGCCGAACCAGAGAGCACGAGTGTTCCTCCTCTGCCTTCACCTGAAGACACCACTCGGATCAAACAATTCAGAGCGGGCGTTGGGGATAAGAGAATGACAGGCCGTCCTGGCATGGCTTCCTCGTCGTCGAGACTGTCCTTCGTCAGTCAAAGTAGCATGGACGAGCCAATTCCTGTAGCGGAGACGCCTACATCTGCGCCGAAACATGGTGATGGAAAGCATGGTGAAGGAAAACACCAGGGCCACCACAATCCTCATGCCCACGACAAGCTCCTCACACAAGTTGCAGAATGGCTTCAAGCAGAGAAAGCCAAACGGGCTGCTAACAGATCATCAGGGAGGGGTAAAAGGTCCGAATATGCGGGCGAGGGAGAACGTATGAATTCCAGGTCGAGAGCCTCTAGCCAGAGCTCTGATTCAAGTGCAATTTCTTTGGATCGGCTGCAGAGGATATTGGAAGATAATATGAGTTCGTTTGGCGTGGACCACTTGCCCATGACATCCCCAAGTCTTGGTCCTCGTCCATCTCCAAGTTTAGGTCCCCGGCCTTCCCCAAGCCTCGGCCCCCGTCGGTCCCCAAATATTCCACCTAGAACACCTAGACGTCGCTCATCTGCGCGTAAATTGGGGGCTGTTAGCTCTGATACGGAATATCAAGATGGTGATGTGATAGTGCCGTCCTGTGATGTCGTACTTGATAACTCGAAAACCATGTCATACACCGGTGGTGGGGCTGATTCGACTCAAGAAAATCCAACCTTGAGTACGAGTAAGAGGGCCGAGAAGGAAAAAAAGGCATGGCACGCATTTAAAAGTGAGATTTTGAGGCTTGCACATACATTGAGATTGAAAGGATGGAGGAGGGTACCTCTAGAGCGAGGAGGGGATATTGAGGTTGTGAGGTTGAGTGGTGCCCTTACGAATGCAGTCTATGTTGTTTCTCCTCCTGAAAACCTCCCTACTCCACAACCTACTGAATCCAATCCCAAACCGCATACGAAAAGACCTCCTCCTAAGCTACTATTGCGTATATATGGTCCCCAAGTCGAGCATCTCATTGATCGGGAGAATGAGCTTGGTATTCTCCGTCGCCTGGCCCGCAAGAAGATCGGCCCTAGACTATTGGGTACGTTTACGAATGGAAGATTCGAGGAATTTTTCAATGCTCATACATTGACGGCGGACGATCTAAGGGTCGAGGACACCAGCAAGCAGATTGCCAAGAGAATGCGAGAACTGCATGACGGTATGGAATTGCTCGAACGAGAAAGAGAAGATGGACCGTTCGTTTGGAAAAATTGGGATAAGTGGGTTGACCGGTGCCACGAAGTGATCACGTATCTTGACAAGGAGATCCTGACTGGAAAGAAAGGGAATGGGGAGTTGTGGCGGACAAGGGGTCTTGTTTGTGGAGTTGAATGGCCTCATTTTAAAGCCGCCATTGACAAATACCGAAAGTGGCTAGATGAGTACTATGGGAAAGGAGGCGTGAAGAGGAGATTGGTATTCGCCCACAATGATGTTCGTAATCCCTTTTACCTGTCGTGCAAGTCACATCTACTAACACAGCTTCTCTCAGACCCAATACGGCAACATTCTACGTCTCATTCCAGAAGCTCCCGCTCCAGGATCTGCCCCATCACCTCTCCTCCTCCCTCAGAACACGCACAAACAACTCGTCGTCATCGATTTCGAATATGCCTCGGCCAACACACCGGGTCTGGAATTCGCCAACCATTTTACGGAGTGGTGCTACAACTACCACAATCCTAACAAGTCCTGGGCATGCAACATTAAGAAATACCCCACGAAGGAACAGCAGGTGCGCTTCGTCCGGTCGTACGTGAACCACCGACCGCAGTTCAACCCACGGGCGTCCGCAACGCCGAAACTCAGCGCTGCAGACGGCGGGGTAGCCCGGGGTAGCATCTCCGAATTCCTCCTCGATTCGCGCACGCCCGGCAGCAGTACGACGGACCTCTACGGCGCCGCGGTCAACTATGCCGAGGAGGAGGCTCGCCGCGAACAGGACACCGAGAGGCAGGTCCAGGAGCTCTTGAACGAGGCGAGAATTTGGCGTGTAGCTAACAGTGCCCAATGGGTGGCATGGGGCATCGTCCAGGCCAAGGTTCCCGACCTAGACTTTCTCCCCCCCGCGGCCATGGACGGAGACGAGTTGACCGAGTGGCCTACTCTAGAGGGGAACGGGACTATCGTCTCGAATGGTACTGGTTCTGGTCCTTGCACTGACCATGGGAAGGAGAACGGGGTCAAAGAGTCTGATACGGACGGAAAAGTCGTTTCTGCGTCTCCATCTGCATGCGAGGCTGCAAAGGAGAAAATCGCCAAGGCCGGAGAAGACGACGATGAGCCAGAAGACGAGTTCGACTACCTGGCCTATGCCCAGGATAGGGCCATGTTCTTCTGGGGTGATATGGTCGGCCTAGGCATAGTGAAGATTGAGGAGCTGCCTGAGCCGTTGAGAATGGGGTTGAAGCTCGTTGATTACTGAAATCCGTTTCTTGTGCTTTTTTGTTGTCGTTGCCGTTATTGTTTCTGCACCAGTGTGTTCGTGTTTGCGTTCATGTTTGCGTTCGTGTTTTATCTTTTTTTTTTTTTGCTAGTTTGAGAAGGAGAGATACTTGATATGAAATTTTTGGCGGTGGGTGGGGATATATATCTTTATATACAGCTTGCAGAAAAGGGTATGAAGGCAGATTATTGATTAGATTGATACCATGAAATGGATGAATTGACGGTTATGCTTTCTTTTTTTGTTTCTGTTTTGTTTTTTTCGATTTTATTTTACCGAATGATTATGAAGAACCATGAGCGAGTATACATACATCTAGCTATACCAAAATATCGAATATGAAAAATACAAAACCAATTCCAAAACCCCGAGCTCCAATCTCTTCGGACCTTAGCAGAGACTTTCCTGTTTACAGATCATATTTTCTTTGTTTAAAAAGAGAGGGAAAAATGGAATGGTATTTTTCTTATCCCTCTGTCACCTCTGTCCGTTTTGGGAAGCGGGATATGTGGAGAAAGGAAGGGGGATATGAGGGTGTGGAAAGAATTGAGGGTGTGGAAAGAATAGAGGTCGGGGAAGGTTTTGGGCTGTATTGGATACACATTATTCTTTTTGAATAGAAATGTGAGATGTATCAAACCTGAATACTGAGAGGAGAGGCGGAAGAGGAATGTTCTATTGGATATTCTATTGAATGCCTCCCAAAAAAAGAAGGAATTTTGAATAGGATGACATATGCAGACTACGTTAGTGAGATACCGGAATATATCTAGGTGTACGGATCCGTACAAATAAAATATTTAAGATATCTTTCGAAAATTGAGACGTATGCAGCAAAGCAAATCCAAAACTCAAATTCTATCGTCTTTGGGGTTTGTGCTTGGAAATCCTATGCTGGAAATGCCCTTGGCCACCGACTAACGTCTTACTGGAAAAAAGAAAATAAAAATAAAAATAGGGGTCCAAACAGGGAGGCCGCTATGACGAAATGTGCAGCCAAAAAAAGGGATCGACGAATTTAGAAGAACAAAAAACAAAAAACAAAAAAACAAAAAAACCCAAACGGAAAGTATTTTTTTGACAGATTTCACATACCGTTAGGGATATAATTCCAAATTGGAAGCCGGGAAGTGACTTTTACTTTCTAGATAGGTATACGAATCGTGCGCGGCGTAAGCTTATGCTTTGCCATCGTCTGTGCAGATCGCCGTGGCGCTTAATCAAAAAAAAAGAAGGGAGCCTCACCATTAAAATACAAGTATTATTGACTACGAGTACGCAAGCTAGACTGCATTTAACCATACAGTGGCAATGCTGTCACGATAACCAAATTCGAACCAGATCCCCGTGACGGCATATTTATTCTTTTAAAACTCTCGTATTCTGTCAAGGTTTCCCAAAGTGAGGGGATATTGAAAAAGAATCTAATCTATAAGATAAGAAGGAAACTTGGCCAAGCCGCCTGATTCTACGATGACGGGAAACGTAACCCTCTAAGACATTCCGTCGTGCGGGATGATGAAAAGCGTCCTCTGTGGGGGGGGGAGGGTGGGAGCGGCAAGAACACTAGGCGCACAAACACCAAAAACTTAGGGTTGAATGATTCATATGAGTGGTGGAAGCTTGTTGAAGTCTTGGATCAGGTGGGCGAGAGGGAAGGTGTAGATTCCCCAGTTTTGGCGTAGTCTGAAGTGAAAGGGAAATCAGAGGCTGGGAAAGTCTATCAGATAGTGGGGACCTGGACCTAAGTTCTTGGATCAGAATCTTGGGCCTGGGCAGAGGAAAATATCGTATCATCTCGGATCTGTTTCTCAAGAACAGATCTCTTACCTTCCGTTCTGGAAAAATGTTCTGGAATTCCGTGAATGATTCCAACGCACAGCGTACAGAGTAGTATTTGAAAGAGTTACTGCGTTCACCAGCCAAGTTAGGAATGTTTCCAGCCACCTCACTGCAGAGCAGCGCACATGCGGTCAACGGCAGGCCCACAATAGACCAAGATAGTCTGCCACCGGAGCTTCGGATCCGTGAGTAGTACATCTTTCAGCGGTGAAGGTGGCAGGTGTCGTAGTGTGTAGTGAACCAGTTGTTGTGGCTGACCCCGTGGATTTGCGGTTTTGGCGACATCCGGCCAAGCCGGAGATAGTGCATTTAGGATTTTGGGTCGATCGTTCACGATTGCGAGGAAGGTGATCCACTGCCGAAATTACTTCTGTCCTGGTTTTTAAGCTTTCGTAGTTCTTAATAAATCCTGTTACTCGGATTCGTCTGCACTGCTGCAGGTTGAGTTTTGGTATCTGTGCATCTTGATTTGCGTGCATCTCGACAAGATTTCCGATCAAGGGTCTGGATTCTGGAAAGTGGGACTTTGGATGATGTCGACGGCCATTTAGAATATTGGCCGGCGGAAGAATGCCCCATACTCTCAGTCTGCATTTGTGCTCGGATTGATGCCCATAGTGGCTACTGGGTATTTTTTGGCGCAGGATATCTACGGCGGTTGTACTCTTCTGGAATGCTACGTGTTTCCATGTCCTCCTCGTATCGGGAGAGGAAAATTGGGCCGGAGCATCTTTATTTAATTGTACGTGGTTTGATCACCAGAAGGTCCCCTGCGCGCAGTTGTCGCCACGACTGATTCTTCCAATGATATCGACCGTTTCAGGTAAACAACAAGGAAGAATACCTATCAGCAGGAAAAGGGTGTAAGCACGAGGAGGGTTCTCTGAGCGTACCGCCCCGTCTGGGATATTTTCCGTTTTCCGGAGAGCCTGGGAATAAATGATGAAATGAAATGAACGAGCAGGACAAGAGACTTGGCTGGACATGTAAGTCCTAGAAGTCCCGTCGAGTCCAACATGACAAGTGGTTCCAGACAGCGGAGCGGGACGGCATGAATAATCTGTGGCGCAAGAGTGGCACGAGTGGAATCGAGTGGCATCTTTTTGTCTATGGAGGTTGGGGGAGGTGAGTTGTGCACACGCTATGCATCTGGTGTGCATTTGTAGTGCATTAGCATCTGGCGTGGCTTTGTCTTTGGGTTGGGTCTGACCTTTTTGGCTCCTTTGGCGATGACGCGCACAAATGTTTCACTGGGCCCTCGACCAAGTTTCCAGCGCAGGGAGGATGTTTTGAACAGCCCGTATTTGCGGGCTGTTCGCGGGGGAAGCTGTACCGTACCGTACTGTCCGCGGTCGGTCTGTGAGTTCCTACCGCCGTATGTTCCACGACGTAATCTATGTTATCGGTGGCGGTGCTGTTGTTGTTATGATGATTAGATGGATCGTGGGAGAATGATAGTGTAAGAGTGGAAATACTTTCTGGTCCAGCGTGGACCGTTGTAGCCGAAGCGGACTAGCCTCCCGCGCCAATTTGCATACAGTACCCAGAGCTCCCTGGCTGCTCCCTGGCTCCCTGGCTCCCTGGCTTGGCTCATGCCTTGCCTTGCACCTGCACCTGCCTTGGGCCCTGCCGTTTTGCTTCCCCCCTGCGCCTGCTCCTGCTCTTGCCCTTTGCCAGGCCCTTGCCCAGACCCCCCATCTCCATCTCCCAAATGATCCGAAGATCCAAAGATCCTTGGCCAGCGCTCGACTCTCCTCCTTTCTCCTCTGACTGGTGCGTCTTTCTCTTCTCCTGCTCCGGATGATGCTGCATCTGGACGGTCCGTCACCACTGACTCTAGCACAGGACAGTCCAATCCAGTACAGCACGGTATTGTACCTGATGACCGGAATCTGAGATCCACTACACGCTCCCTTACCTTCTTTATCTCTCACCTCGGGCCCATACCAACATTCGTTTGTTTCTTTTCCTGTTTCCACCTACGCTACTCGAATCGACGACCTCTCAGTCCATCTCTGCCTCCTGCAGTAATTCCTCTTACGCCGGTCGAGGCCTTCCCAGGACCAATATCAGAAGATGCAACGGCCATCTTCGTAATCCGCGTTCCCGGCAAATCTGACCACCACGGTCAAGGCCTCTTGGTAGAACCAGACACCACAGGATCACGGACTCGACCTCACAATCATCGTGAAGCTGGGGACCGTCGTTCGATCGACCGACTTGCAACAACCGCGTTCGTTTTCATCCGCGACGAGAATTCCGGGGGACATAATAGGGTGACAAGTTTCGATACATCTATCGCTTGATCGACCAGAGCTTTGAGCAATCAAAAGCCGAGGGTGTGGAATCCTCACGTCACCACCCACCCAACCACACCCATTCGAACATCTCGACCTCCGAATCAACCTGATAACGGGGTATCAAGAACCTCGGGAGCTATCCCATCTTCCTTCGCTCATAATACACTAATATCGTGACAATGGCACGCTTTCCTTCATTATCAAAGCCCTCTTGGGCCACGGCGCTCGTTTCTTCCCTGGCGATCTTCAATACCATAATACCTTCAGTTCGAGCACAAGATTCGTCTATGGACACAATATCAGGGACCAATGCGGAAGGGGTGACATCAACTTTACTGGTGGATCGGACTCCGGCATTATATACTGGAGATTTTGGAGACTGTATGGGAGGAGAGAGCTTACTCAATCTAACGTCCTTTGACGCAGCTTATTATGCTGATAATATGACCGTTGTGTTCAACTTGGCTGGCACCA
This sequence comes from Haplographium delicatum, assembly GCA_037952705.1. Lineage (NCBI taxonomy): Eukaryota > Fungi > Ascomycota > Leotiomycetes > Helotiales > Hyaloscyphaceae > Haplographium > Haplographium delicatum. Next base: position 20,723 of record JAPZPC010000042.1, read on the forward strand.
CAAATTTGAGAAACGAGTCGGTAATGTGTATGTTTTTCCACTCACTATTAGTTTTCTCCAGCTAATCCGCAATGTAGTATACATTTCCGTAGAAGCTTGTAAGAGAACTTCGAACCAAACAAAACAACTGTATACTGATGAAACTAGATGGAGAAAATCGATTTAGCCTGGTCTTCAACCCATGTAACGCAAACTTTGAGAGGTAAGCCAGAATGACTTCTTCATACCTTATTCTAACGCCAGCAGTCTCTGTCCCATGAATAGTAGCGTTCCCATTACCGGTGGAGCTACAATTCCGGTGTCCCAGTCAGATGTTTCTGGTATCCCTAATATTGCATTGTCTATTCCGGACTTTGAGGGAGCTGCGTATCTGAGCATATTCGCCAATTCGACACAGACTCAAATCGGTTGCTTTTCCGCTGTAATGAGAAACGGGGCTTCTTTTTCTCACCCGGCAGCTGTTGGTTCAACTCTTGGTGTGTTTACAATCGTTGCCGTCCTGGCTTCGTTCGCCACAGCCATCTATGGAGTTAGCATTCCACACATCCGAACTCACTACGCCCACTCGCTCTCGGTTATGGTTATTTTCGAGGTTTTCCAATCAATATTTTTCTCGGGAACACTGTCACTGAATTGGCCAAGTGTCTGTGCGGCATTCTGGAGCAACTTTGCCTGGTCAGCTGGCTTGATCTACGCTCCGTCGATGGTTGATTCTATTAACAGCTTCGCTGGAGTATCTGGAAATTCTAGCCAAGTCGGCGGTGCCGGATCTACGATCATAAACAATAATGGCGGTCTCCAATCGCAAATATATGGACGGTCTCTATCGAATCAGGATCTTGTTAAGAGGAGTGAACAGATTGCCAGCGGAATATACAAACGGGCAGCAAACCAATCGACGAACGCTCAATTGTATTCTTGGGCAGGTGTTCCACGGCACGTTGGACTCCCCACCCCTGGAAACTGGTCTGGATTTGCGGGAGAACTTTCCATGGTCAATATCCCAGTTGCCGATGCTTTTCTGACAGGTTTAATTTGGTTCTTGATTTTGTTGGCAATCCTAATTGGTGCTACCGTTCTCTTCAAAGGAGTGCTCGAACTCATGAGCTCTAGGAACTGGATGAAGCAGGATCGATTGGCAATCTTCCGAAGCCATTGGACCAGCTTCCTAGGTTTCATCGTTCTCCGAGCCTGCTTTATTGCGTTCTTTATGATGATGACCTTGACGCTGTTTCAATTCTCTTATGGAGGAAAAGCAGGACCAATCGCTATTGCCGCCATCGTGTTTTTGATATTCTTCTTTGGTGCTCTCGGCCTTGCATTTTATGCTTGCTTCTACCGAATGCGTTTCGGAAAATATGAATCTTCCCCTGACCGGATCCTTTTCCAGCAAAAGAAAGTGATGAAATTCATTCCTTGGTTTAAGGCCGTACGAGAAAGTTCCTTGGAAGGAGAGGACAATCCAAAGACGGCAGGCTCGATGTCATTCTTCAATGTTAGATTTGTGGACAACGATTCGGAAGTGCAGGGCGTACATGACAACATTGATTACACCAAACATTTCGGATGGTTAACTGCTAGGTACCGACGAACTCGATGGTGGTTTTTCGCGTTCTGGATTGTTTACCAAGTTGTTCGGGCTTGTTTTATTGGCGGCGCTCGTGCAAATCCGACAGCTCAGGTCATTGGTATTTTTGTCTGGGAATTTGTGGCATTCATCCTCATCATCATCGTCAACCCATTCGAAGGTGCTCGTAATACTGCTCTCGCCGTATACATGCTAGGAATCAGTAAAGTAGCTACTGCAGGGCTTTCCATCGCCTTCCTACCGCAGCTCAACGTTGCTCGCATTCCTACAACCGTCATCGGTGTTATTATCATTGTCATTCAAGGTTTCCTTGTCATCGGGTTATTAATCTTGATTGTTCTTAGCGCTATCTCAAGCTATATGTCATTAACTCGCAATCGGGAAGAGTTTAGGCCACATCGTTTGGAGAACATTCGCCTAAAATATTTCGAGAAGATCGAACAGAAGGCAACGGACCTGCCACCTCCTCCACCTGTACCAGAGCCCGAACCAGAAGAGCCTAAAATAGGGTTCAGTGTGAAGACTGTTCGCCGGCAACCAAAGATTGAAGACGAAGATGTCGATTTTGTTCCAGATATGAACGACATGAATCCAATGGCCTCGCAGCATTCCCTTTCCATGCCTCACCGGGCGAGTAGAACACCCAGCATAGCTAATAGTATGCGAAGTGGTTATTCTTCTTTTGGAAATCTCCCGTATGGAGCTCGAGTCCATCGAGCCAGCTGGAGTTCTCGAGACTTTCAACACATTCCGGACGATAGCAGAGCTGCATCTCCTCTTGGCCCGCCATCAAGGATTACCAGTATGACTAGTATGCATGCTGCAGCTAATTCTATATCAATGGCGCCGCTTGTGAGGCCTACACCTTCTCAGGTCAGCTTAAGACCATCAACACCCACAAGAGAAAGACAGCAGCAACTTGCAAGTCAACGATTAGGGCATGCTGCATAGACGAGAGTGTTTTGATGGTATTACGAAATTATGATGGAGGAAGGACGTATAAAACTAGATTACGAGAGCAGGAATCGATTCCTGCTCAGACTTGGCGTTTCATTTGTCACATTTTTGCCCTATGCTTCTTGCATAGCTATGGGTTCCCTTCTTTGCTAGAATGGTACAAGCATTTGCATCTATTGCATGATCGATAGAGCGAGCCCATTTGGCTTCGTCTCATCGTTTGGGTTGGTGCATTGGATGACCAGGGAAAATCTGGCATGGCGTTTCGGTATTGACTTACATATGGCATTACGGCTTGCAAGCCATAGATCAGTATCTGATGAGCGCAGATACATACCTCTTAAATAAATCTCCTTAATATTTACTAGATTGTTTCACGTGACTGCTGTCCTCTTAATCAAATTCACTTTCCTTTCGCGAACTCAAACTTCATGCAAGTTTCCATCACAGATTCGGCCGTATCCACGGTTTATTTCGGGGTATTATAGTACCATAGAATCGAGTTCTCTACCTTTCTTATCTTCGACGTATATCCCGGCTCCGGAGTTGGACGATCAGAAAAGGCACACATATTGGGTGTTTAGAAGGGCAAGATGTTTTACAGTCATGAGGGTTTGTTACCGCCCTATCGAGTACATTATGGGGACGAGACTAATGATCGAAGTCTTGACAAGTCGAAAGTATGGCGTTGCGACAATCTGGTGAGTTTCCATGCAGTATATTCAGACATGATACTTCTTCCGCCTCGAGATGGGGGAATATTCGCTGACATGATCCATTGTATAGGCTCGTAGCTACCTTGGGGGCCAAATCAAGCACGAAGAAAGTGACTCGTAAAGCGATCCTCGACGTCGACGTTCCGAACGCTTGCGAGACTATCCGTGAACCCGCTGCTCCATTGGCCTTGAGGCTGCAAGGAAACTTACTGTCCGTTTTCTCCCTTCTGATAAAAACATGTCTAACAAGCCAAAGCTTCGGAGTGTCTAGAGTCCATAGTCAACAATGGGAATACCTCGTAACAGATGCATTGGCTGCTCAGACAAGCATGCGGAATCTTATCAAGGTTCTACGCATCAACGAGCTTGATCCTAATGCTGGCAAAGCTCGGTGAGCAGCCTCCTCTATCGCGTCAAGGGTCAACTAACGCGTGATAGCCCTGAACAACTGGTCCTCATGGATGATCCTGCTTTCCTCCCTGACGTGCCTCTTCCGCCTCTCGAGTTTGACCTCTCCAATTTTGAGTTTGACACTGTAGGCGACTCTCAACGCTCTTCACAATCCATGCTGTCAATTCGCCAACGAAGTAGTTCTGTTTTATCTCGTGCAGGCTCCGTCTTCGCTTTCAATATGCCATCATCGAGCCATGGAGGTGCCGGATCCTATCAGCTACCTTTGAATGATCCCTTTGGCGAGCCCAAGGTTTTCGGTGCCGGCCCTCTCTTTGATGACGACGAGGCAATGATCTTGGAGGATGACGACCTCTTCGACTTTGACGCTGATGGTCAACTCCGCGACATACCAGCTAGTGAACGTGAGGCTCGCCGCGCGGCCAGCGTTCATCCTCAGGGACGTTTGGAAAGTGATTCGGCAGCTAGTGAGCGAGTTAGAAAGGAACACGAAGATGGCCTTGCTGGCCGTACCCTCCAAATAACCGACGATAAGTTTTTCAATATGCTCGAATTTGACGCCGACATCCAGATGCTCCCTGATGCTGAGCCGTTTCCCCTCATGACTGGTGCCTTGGGAGCAGGTGATAGGGCTATGCATCTGGACGGTGAAGACCGAGTATTCTCTGAATATACTGAGTCAAGTACTATCTCTGCTAAAGCACTACAAAAGAAAATGAAGAGCAAGGCAAAGAAAGACATGGGAATGGATAAAGAGCTTGAACTCCGATCTAATCAAGTGACATCCTGGCAGAGGGAGTACGTGGATAATATGGCTACGGTTACCCGTCTCAAAAACCATCATAAGGCAGCGGCACAAGCAAAGAAGAATGCTTTTCACTTTGTATATGGCGTTGGCATTAACGGAGTGGGCGAAGGTATTGGCTCATCTAAGCTCGTTAGCCCTCTCGCCATGTTTTCAGGAGAACATCTCTTAGAACTCATTGGCCAGACCTCCTCTACGACCAAATCGAAAGGAACCAAACGTTCACATGCCGCAGATGAGCTAGAAGAGCAACCAGATTCTCCGATTAAACGTGTTCGAGGCGACGAAATTGGCCGTGGATATGAAGATGACGGAATGGTTCTCAGCCTCGACGACCAATACCAGCTCGCCCACGAACAAAGCATTGAATTGGGCCGAGATGCTCCGCCAGCACTACCAGACAACCCTTCCTCCGCTCTGCCATGGAATGTATCTGCATCTGCGCACTCTTACCAACGTGGACAATCATCATCCATCCCCGGCCGTTCCATCTCCCAGCTTGGCTCCCTCACGGGCCGACGCCTCCCATCTGCCTCTCCACTCATAGGCCGTGGCTCGACCCTTCCCGGCAAAATGGAGCAGTTCTCACAACTCGTGGCAGACGGCGCCGAAGACATGGTCCTGTACGGCAGATCAGACGACATCTCCCAACCCATCTTCGGTCTCAGCGGAAGCAACGGCGGAGGATCCAACCACGCGGCGATGATGCCAGAGTTTGAGATCTTCGGCGCCGCAGCCGGCGTGGATACCCAGACGGCGGGAAGTTCGCAGTGGCAGCGCGAAGCTATGGATCGCGAGTCGAATAACTTCTTCGAGTACGTCAAGAACTCCATCATCGAGAAGATGGGCGCCGACTTGAGCCAAGACGACCCGTTGGGAGCGCAGGAATTCAGAGGAGACGCATGCGTCGCTTTCGAAGAGCTGTTTCGCCCCGAAGAGAATACCGGCGTGGTTGCCGCCCAGGCCTTTTATCATGTCCTTTGTTTGGCAACCAGAGGTGCTGTATGGGTCGAGCAGGCGGTGGTTGACGGAGAGCCATGGGGCGAGATTGTTATTGGCGTTGCTTGAGTGTTAAGCCAGTTGATGTCTGGAGAGGTGTGGTGTTGGAGGGTTTCCAGGACTTGCCATGAGAGGGGATTGTCACTAGCTATATTTTGCTTTATTTATGAAGGGGGGAACGGGTACTGGTGTGGAAAACAATCTGATATCGATGGAGGATTTACTGGAATATTGCTAAAGAAGATGGCTGCAGAGATACCTATTTGCTATTACTTACTTACATGGCGTTTATAAGGTACCCATTTTGCTAGGGAGAGAATTGCTATACATATAATCTTATTTACCTCGCATTGAAATTTTGAGTTCACCTAAGAGAATCCTGGACCTCAGGCTCAATCATAATTATTATATTCAAATACTCCACAATATAAAATCTAAATTTAGTTATGTCCAGCTTCCTACCATAGATCTTCCTCATTCGTTTCTAGAATTCCCATTCCCTTTGATATCAGCGGCCTTCTAAGGCACATCGACCTTCTAAGGCACATCGACCATAAACCCACCACCGAGCAATATCGCTGGCTCCTCTATTCTATGATGTTCATAACTAAGAGTACCCACACCACCTGCATCGAGCAAGAACGTAGGACCCTCCGCCAAAGTCTTTCCAACCCACCTCATGGCAAACGCGCGCAGGATATGTCCGTGTGCTACAATAAGGACGTCTCCGGGTTTCGTAGAGCCTTTCGGTTTGCCGATTACCGGCCGGTGGTATTTTTCTCGAATATCGTTTATTAAACGGTCGAGCCGCTCGGTGACTTGTTCGGGGCTCCTATGATCTCTGATTAATGCTTGCTTTTGGAGCCTTGTCGTGAAATAAGGGGGACGCACTCTCCACCAGGACAGCCTTCTTTCCAGATATCCCACTCGCCATTCGGTCCGCCGATGCCCTGTTTCTTCCTCCTTTCTCTTATTTCAGGGCTTGTTATGCCCTCATAGTCTCCATAGTCCCATTCTCGTATATCCTGTGTGATCTGCACGTTGGCGTCGGTGCGGACGTCAGCGTCAGGGTGTTCGCGGATATCTTGCCACGGGAGCTTCTCCCTACAGCCCAGGTAGAGGAGTTCGAGGGTCTTCTGGGCACGTTTGCGCGGAGAGACGTAGCTACAGAAAGATTGTTGGTACTTTCTAGACGTTTTGTAAGAGCTGGGAAGAAAGTGCATGATCTTACATGTGTGCGAGGTTCTTGGGGACAATCAATCGATCGTTTCCGACTAATGCCCTCCCCGTAGCAATAATACGTTTCTCGCCGTTGGCAGTCAGTGGTAGCTCGGTTGTTCCAGTATGTCTACCGTTGAGAGACCATTCCGTCTCGCCGTGACGAATGATAAAAACCCGAGGAGTTGTCATGGCTTTGCCTTACTCTTTTAGCCTCGTCTTTGCGATTGGACAAACCGGAGCTCTATTCAGGGTTGTCAGACAGCCTGGTCGAGTCAAAAGGTTGCTTGTCGTGAATTCCGATTAGAACCTGGATCAGAAAATGAGGTGGTCAGATGGGTGTTTTGATGTTCTGGTTGAATCGAGGGGTAAATGTAGCCCCACCAGATGGGGAACTGAACTACAACTTCGGCCTTGCCCTTTCTTTGTGTGACAGGATGGTTAAAGACTCTGGGTGATATGGTAAAGTGTATCTTCACCTTGATTCTTTCTGCTCTTCTCGATATATTCAAAGGACGGAAAAATGTCCGACCTTCAATCTGCAGTCCGATTATTCATGGGATCTCTGACGTCCATAAAGCCCGCTTCGGCCGCGACCCCGCCAACTGACCTCATTCGGCGCCCAGCGCCCCGTCGTGATTCGAGCATTTCTAACTCCTCCTGGGGCTCTTTCGCCTCGGACACGACAGATACAGAATTGCAACCATGGAAAGATCCCGGGCAGAGAGAACAGGATGAGGTAATTAGAAAGAGAAGAGAGTTCTCTATCAAGAGGAAAAGGGAATCTGATGTTGTTTGGAGAGAGTTTTGGGGTTGAAGACGGCTAGTCATTTGGGAGCTCGTGCAGGGGTCTGAATGAGTCGCTAGCCGCAACGACATCTCTTCAACTGCGGTATCACCACAACATCAATAACCTCGCCCATCAACGATGGACCTCTTTCAGAGTCCAATTCCGCCTCGGTAGCTTCAAGATGTCAGCACAGCAACAGAAAATCCGGCGCATAGTCTGGACGGGCGGAATTGCCGCCGTTACGGCCGTGGGAGCTGTATATGGCGCTGGGCTAAAGACTCAGTCCGACATGAAAAAGGTACATATACTTTCCATTCCTTGTCAACAGACACCTACTAATATATTATACCTTAGGTGGCTGAAAAGCGACGTCAGGCAACCCCGGCAGAAAAAATAGAACAGCTGCAAATCCAACGGAGCGCCGTAGTGGCCAAGAGGACAGCACTTGAAAAGAAGTTGAGAGAGGTGGAATTGAGGGCACAAGGAGCAACGTGGGACGAAAGTAGGCAGGGAAGGGAGAGGCGGAAATGAAGGATGATATATGGCGCACAAGGGGGAAATGGCATGGTTATAGGGAGTGGATGAGTGGCGGCTAGCTGGCAAACATCAGTTTCGAAGTATTGAACCAGCACAATTTCGGTTCACTTGCTTACGTTGCTAAATCGAAAGAATGTGGAATGCGGAACGCTGTATTGGCCCAAGAATCAATAAGAAAAACCCGAACCACACCGAGCCGCTACCGTACTTGTACGCAGTAGGTGGCGCCGTCAAAAATCAAAAGTGTGAACCAGAAAATCTGGCAAACCACATCACAAGTCTCAAAGCAATGAATTAGAAAGCAAGACGCCAATTAGGTGATGAAAATTTTGTACCTGTTTCTCCATAAGTTACTACAAATAATAAACTTTTAAGCTAGGAAAATAGTTTGAACTGGGATTAGGTACATGCCAGCGAGTTTATTCCTATTGCACTACGACTAAGAAACATTATCATAATATTACTAGTTCGCAGGTTGAGCACCTTCGAGGGCCTTTTCAATCGCCTTGCGCGACGTCATCTTGCCAAGCCACTCCTTCACATGTGGAAAATTGTCCACGTCGTAGTCATCCTTGTCTATGATCAGGGCAATAATTCTCTGCCACGTGATGAAGGCGATATCTGCAAAGGAATATTTGTTGCCTACAAGCCAAGGTCCATCACCGCTACCACCATATTTCTGCTTCTGCTTAGATAGATGCCCTTCCAAGACCCCTGACACTCGATTCACCTCCTTATTATAACGTTCCATGGCACTGGGTAACTTTTCATGATGAAATTTCTTGAACCAAGCCGCCTGTCCATAGTATGGGCCTTGCCCTGATACCTGGAAGAAAAGCCACTGCTTCGCATGATACGACTCGGGTGTTCCTGGGGCAAAACTGATTCGGTGTTCTTTGTCGTAGAGGTCAATCAGGTACTCAAAAATAGCACCGGTCTCCCAAAGAGTAATGTCGGTATTGGGGTCTTGGATAGATGGTATTCGACCATTGGGGTTGATAGCGACGTACTCAGGGCCTTTTACTTCTGAGAGGGGAATAGAAACAAGTTCATAAGGGAGACCAAGTTCTTCAAGGATGCAGGTGACTTTGGGTGGATTAGGACCACCTTTGCCCCAGACCTTGATCGGTTTGATTATTGAGGCCATTTTCTTTCCTTTGTTTCTAGGCGGAAGATAAAATACTGAGGGATGAAATTTTTGATAATGAGGTGACTAGATTTGAAGACGTAAATCAGAGGCTCCAAACGAGTTTATATATTGTTTATGAGAAAAAGAGTATTGTGGCCTTTGTGATTTTAAAAAAACAAAATAATTGAATCTCTAACCTACGAATTTACTCCTCGCAAGAGTTTCTCCCGAAAGGGGCTAGCTTTTTTGATTTGCATATGTCACTCAAAGAGTTTAATAACTGGTAATGACTTACAAATTCATCCCTCGCAAACGTTTCTCTGTAACGGGACAGCATTTATCACCGGGAGCTTAATTCCGAACAACGGATTATAATTGGCTCATCCCTCGTGAGGTTTCTCCAGAAAGGGACTAGCTGCATATATTTGATTCTCGACTATTCGCCTGTTTGACACTACCTTCAACCTAGTCTCCATGGGGAGAAACCTTTCGACTTCTTTTCCTTTCTTCCAAGTATATGAAAGTATTCTGTATAGAATCCATATCAGCAGCCGGTGAAGTTCACGTCAGAGGCAAACGGTATAGAACACCATGCCATTTCCAAGCGGAGGGTGCTATACATGCAAGATCCGACGAATCAAGGCAAGTAGCCCAATGCACTCACCTGGGGCGGTCGCTGATCCGCGCTTCAGTGTGATGAGGCCAAGCCGACATGCCAGAAATGCGCCAAGTCCCGGCGAGTTTGCCTCCAGGAAAATGCAGGCACGGAGACTGATTTTTTGATTCACGTTGAGAATAACTACGCAAGTGGGAAAAACAAACGGCCCAGAGGCCCTCGCTCCAGCCTCACTGTGCTGCGTCCCCATTTGGATTTGCAAACACGGGCTCTTGCGTATTATTTACAGAACCATTTACAGGCACTGCCAGATGTACCCAAAATTTTGGGAGGCCTGTCTGAATGCGTAACTGAATGGAAGCTGTCGGGAAGGACTAGCCCAATGGTCGATCTCGCGCTCTCTTCCATGTCACTTGCAATCTTCTCTAAAACCCACCAACATCCACCAGCTGCCATAGAAGCTTCTTCAAGGTATTACCACCTCCTGAAAGTTGCGCAAGATCGGATCACACAACTGGCAAAATCGACATTGGATGAACTAAACATCGAGGCCTGCTTGCTTGCGGTTTCTCTCATGGGTAGGTACGAGGGCGCAACACACTGTCCTAGTAATCCTACTTCGAATGAGCGATTTGCGTCACTGCTGTGCTGGTCTCATCATGATGGATTAATGGCAATCTTGAAACTTTGGAATGACAAAATGAGTGACAAGACACCGTCGTTTATCGTTAAATACACTAGAAGGGGATTGATCAGGTCATCTCTTATTAGAAATCTCCCCCTACCAGATTGGATCCAAGAGGGAAATCGATTTGGCGAGAATAGTCCTTCTGATTTTAGCTACGATCGTATCACGGTTCGAATTGCCAATCTTCATTTCGCATCATCAAACCTTCAGAAGACTTGTCGATACATTTCAAAAGCCCATAAACTGAATGATGAGGCGAAAGATATCGATAAAGAACTTGATGCATGGATAGCTCAAATCCCTAGCACTTGCCTCTACGTTCAACACACTGTCCAAGAACCCGGCCCGTGGCCTAAGACGCATTTCTATTCCTCAGAAGTCTACAGCTACCCAAGACCTGGGTACGCCTCGGCATGGTGCCAGTTATTTGCTTTGAAAATGCTCCTCTACAGCATACGGCTGAAGGTTCTTGATATATGTCAACCGATTTTATTGGATGATGAGGAGCGGCAACAGTGTATCACACAATTAGAATCTGCTGCTGATAGCCTAGCGTCTAGCATACCTTTCTGTCTTGAAAGATTTAAAGTGAATGGTCCAACCCGCCAAGGCTCAATCACCCTCAACGCAAATAATGTGATCAAGCCCTGTCGAGCTACATTTGTAGTATGGCCATTGACTATTGCCTCGAGCCTGGAAGGAATAGATGCTAACTATCTGCTGTGGTTCAAAACCGAACTTGCAAATCTTGGAAGAATAACGGGCGACGGCATCCTTGAGTGTGCACAGACAAATCAATGGGCTATACTCTAACAACTTAGCGAGATCATAGAGAATTATTGAATAGGGGCGTCATCGGAATCCCGGAGTAGTTAAGTTAGACTCTTCAGAATCCTAGGGGTTTAAACACCATGCTCGACATGAACCAGCTCCTCGCAAACCCCATATTCAAATTCTTCCATTATCCTGGAAGATTTTCATATCGATTAATATCTTGCGCAAGTAACTCCATTAGTATACAAAACGTAGCAAAAGGTATGTGCCTAGCGCTTTTATGAAGCTTAAATCTCCATTATTCTCAGTGTCATATTTGATGTATGATACGTCAAATGGAGATGTAGATAACTGCTGGCTGATATTATTTGCAAAAAACAGTCTGGCCAAGAAGACGTGAATAGATAATAGATTTGAAAAAAAAGAAAAAAAAATTTGAATGATGCATTGGGATAATGTATTTATTCATATGTACCCTCGTGGTGAACTCCAAGACAACTTGTATTGACAATATCCAAACTCAAGGAAGGGTACCTACAACTTACTTCCCCTAGCAATGAACACACTCCTCTCAACCTTCTCACCATCCGTCCCAAATACAATTTTGCCTTTCCCAATTGTCGTATATGCAAAATCTCCACTCACTCCAGCCTCTTGAAAGATCTTTCTGACCTCTTCCTCAGAGAAGCCCATATGCGTTACGGTCTTAGCAGCTTCATGACCACTATTATGCCCAGTCAGCAACACTACTCGGTATCTTACAAGTAAATAACTCAAATGCATAACTCACTGAAAATGCTCATGTGGCAAAAAATCTACAATCATCAACACCCCACCCTTCCTCAGTCTCCCCACCAATCTCTTCGCGGCCAGTGCCGGGTCATCGAAATGATGGAACCCCAACCCCACCACTGCGATGTCGAAATCGAAGTACTCATTCCCCACCAGATGTTCCGGACTTGGGATGGACGGATCGAGCAGATTGCCCACGGTGGCATGCATCTCTTTTTCAGAGATGCCTTGATTTCTAGCCGAGGTGTTGTACTCGTCCACCATACCTTCTGAGAGGTCGATTCCCACACATTGAGTCACGTAGGGCGAGAGAGCCTGAGATGTTTAGCGGGAGAAGGTAACGGGGAGGGGGGACAAACACGTGATACGAGACCAGTCCCACAGGCATAATCAAGCAATTTAACATTCCTTTTTGGCTCTTGCGGTAGTTCTTCCTCACTCTCGGAGTCTTCAGCCCAATCTGCGCCGATCCAGTCTCGGCGTGCTTGGATTTCATTGATTATTTGTTGAATGGTTCTCGCATATTTTGTGTTGTACGTTGAGGCTCGTTCGCTGTGAGTTTCTTAGTATTAAAGTGGAATTTGAAAAGGAAAGGATATAGGCATGAATCTGAGGTCGTTCATCTCTGGCCTTGCGGTGACGAAAACAACGGATACTTGGGTAGAAACCGCATTCAAAAACGAAAAAAAGACCTACTTCCAATGTGAATGATTTAGTTTTGTGTGGTCTGACATCTTGATAGAATTCATTTGTATTTGGTTTGGAGATCTTTAGGTATAAGGAGAAGAGAAAAGTGGTAGTTGATTTGAAGACATTGAGGTTGATTGGCAACATATATCTAGAAGTCCATCTAAGGTGACCCACATTTCAAAAGTCTCCAGCCAATAGGGAGTTTATACTCTTGCAGTATTTCCTTCGGATACTTAAATCAACGGCGTCGGAGACATTTTTAAATTTTAAGGATAATAAATGCACGGGTGTTTCAAACTTAACAAGTAAGCGTGCTGCTCGGCTATTCATACTTATCTTACTCTCCTACGTCTAAAGCTATTCTCTCACTCAACTTTTGGCTTAACCAAGATCCGTGAGTAACGCCTTCACAATGCATTTGTCTCTAATACAGCTTACTCGGATGTCCCATCTGCGGAAGGCAAGGGAAGAGCTTTGTAAAGTAAGATCAAAGCAGAATGAGATTCCCCCCCACCAGACAAAGTGTCAATCTTCTCAGATTCAACCTCGGATACTTTGTCATCGTTAAACCACCACCATTTCCCATCTTCCTCCCCTCTCTTGCCAGTTTTGGGGTCAAGCGGACCAAGCTTTTTCACATAGGAAGTATAGTGGCCGCTATCAGCACTGGCGCCCTGATGAGTGACAACTCCTCGAAGCTCGTAAAGTCCTGACTTGTTGGCTCCTTCATCCTTCAACAATTCCGGATGGATCAGAGCATGCAGTTCCTTCTTTGCTTCAAGAATGGCAGCAGCTCTCTCGGCATCGATTTCAGCATCGGTTTTGTACACCACGTCCTCCATTTCGGTATCACCACTGGCTCCATCTTTCTTCTTATCTTTTTTCTCATCGGCCTTCTTAGATTCAGAAACCGAGTCAACGATCCCTGCAGCTTCATCTGCAACTTGTTTGTCATGGATCCGTTTCTGTCGTTTGCGAGCCCTCTCGAAATCTTCCTCGTCCTTTCGGACGTCGCGAATCTTGTCTCGGACAGGAATCAACATTTTCTTGAGCTCGTCGGTGCAGAATTCGACTACATCCAATTCATGGGGGAAGGTGACCTTGCGCATAATCTTCGCTTTCTTTTGTGCTTCTCTCTTCCAGAAGAATCGAACAAAGTGTACGGTCAAGTATTTGGGTAGGCGTGAAATCTTCGACTTCTTAGTGTAGTTGGCATTCCTATCAAGAACTGACGATGTCTTCTCAAGTTTCTCCTCTAAGCCAGCCAATATGCCGTCTCTCAAGTGATTTGTCGTACCGCTAATGTGACAATCCAGCTTCAAGAAAACATCCTCACTCGCCACTGGCTCCTCACCTAGGTCCTTCGCAGCTTGCTCGTCGCATTCGGTGATGGATGAAAACCCTCCTGCCATGTACTTGTCAACGAACGAAACGTCTTTTGTTTCATCTGTAGTATTTTTATCTTTAATCTTCAGCTTCTGGCGTAACTGATTTACAATTTGTGACCAAGCCTCTTCGGCATCTTGCTGCGCGTAACCATGTCCGGATTTGGACTTCTCGGCGAATTGTGGAAAGGCGGTTCGGAGCGCGTTGAGGAAAACCAAAGGCGGGAACCCTTCTTGAGTCTCAGACATTTGCTTGTATAGATCTCGTAATGAAGCGGTCAAATCCATCGAGGATCCCAAGCCGCTAAGTCCAAATGAACTAAGATCACCGAGAGAAGAACCTCCTGGGGTTGGAGCTGCCGTGTATTTGGCCAACTCTTGTTGCAATTCGGGAACAACGCGCAGTGTTTGTAAAGTGGAGTTGAGATAACAAGTATTCCCCAAATTTTGTAATCCTGCTGGAGTGGCTCCGACTTGCTGTGCAGCTTCGGCCTCCGTCATGTCCTCAACGAATTTTATCGCCTCCTTTGGCCTTTGCAGTCCGCTGCTACCATCCGTTGAGGGAGTTCCCATCATCATAAAAGTTTGACCTGGCTTTGCGCCAATTTTCGAGAGGTCGGTATCATCCTTGAGTTGGCCACCTTTAACCAAAACCTTCTGTCGGTCTGGCTCAACACCAGTCAAGGAGTAAAGTTGAAACTTAAAGACCTCGCCGAGGGAGCTAGGATCGAGATCGACATTATACTTCTTGCCTTGATGTTTGACAATGACTGGGATGATAGTTAGAGGAGATCTCATATTCTAACCGGTGGTGAATGCAAACCTGGAATCGTCGCCATGGCTGTGGCGGGGTGGGAAGAGCGGTGGACGTCAATCTCTATCCTGGAAAGGGAAGGAGCCAGTTTTGAGGATCCCCAAGTTATATTTGACACTTTCGAGTTTCTACTCTGCAACTTGGAGCTTAGAATGATCTCTGATGCAAAAGTTGAAGCAAAGAAAGAAGCTTGGAGACATATAAACAGTGACGGCGGCTTAAAAAGACTAGCGTGTTACGTAGCGCGGGATGCCTGAGAACCCCACCAAGCCAACGACGCTCATGCGCACAAGACAGCAACCTTTGGAAGCTTCCACGATTTGAGAGCAAGCAAGATGGTAATGAGTAATCTTCAACTTGGAAAATTCAACTGCTAAATCTAGGTAGTCTCAATCATTGCGACCGTACCTCCAATGCGTGCGCTCCTCTCTAACGTCAGCGCTCTGCCTCTCCAATTTCGCATCCCAAACCTCCGAACGTCATAACGTCCCTGAAATCGAAGCACAAACATCCCCAGAAGTCTTGCTGACTCCTCTCACGGTTGCACGAAATGAAAACGAACGAGTTTTGATTGAGCCTAGTATAAACAGCGTTCGAATCAGTATTAAGATCAAACAGGCGGACGAAATCGAACATATCCTAGTCCACAAATTTACAAGATTCCTTACCCAAAGAGCGGAAGCTTTCTTTATTCTGCGGAGAAAACCTGTTAAGGTCGGTATACAGTATCAGATTGGAGAGGAGACAGTTGCTGACGGAGATAGGGATATGATATTTCGTTCTTAATCACGAATTTCCACACGGAAGAAATGCTGAAACATAAGCTGGTGGATTTCATCATACAGTTCATGGAGGAAGTTGACAAGGAGATTTCTGAAATGAAGCTTTTCGTATGGTTGTATCAACATTCTTTGTTATCTAACTAATTATTTCGATAGCTCAATGCGCGGGCGAGATTTGTGGCAGAGTCCTTCCTGACTCCTGTGCGTCCCCTACTCTATTTTGTGGATGAATCATTGCTGACCTTGACAATAGTTCGATTAAGAATTATGTGAACGTTCTGGTCTATAAATGATCTTGAGAGCTTGAACAGGGCCAATCTTGGCACCGAAAAGATATTCATAGGCGTTCGGACAAATAAAACACTTTATGATCAGTATGAATGATGATAATTCCTCTTTGATTTAATGTCTAAGTTTCCGTTTTTGAGTAACTTTTGACACAACTATTCATTCATTCCTTTATTTCCTATTAATTTCTTCCACCAGGAAGCCCTTGCATCCCGCCAATCAGTACCGACACCCGCCATGCCAAATACACGTTTCAAACGTTAATTGAGCACAGGATCAGATCCTTAAAACCCATGGAAGCCAAAACAATCAAGAAACTTCATGTGAACCAGATAACACAATTATTTGGATCCTGGCACCATAGGTTGCACGCAGGTTCTCATCTGGAATTCAGGGTCCCATCCCTCCCACTCCAGGTTGTCAGCAAGCGTATCAAATATGAATCAAGATGTAAGAAGACCTACAGTGTCTTGGCAACAAGCTGGGATCATATGTTGAGGTTTGGCTAGAAGGCTTCCGAATTTTACACCGCAGTAACACATTTTTGATGGAAATATCATGTTTCTCGCACCTACGTGGAGGTTATGTGCCGGTTGGCCTATGCAAGTTTCCGGTCAGTCTTGGCCTATAAGTTTATAGCGGAACACTTACAATTGATGCCCATGGAAGCCACCTCACCTTCTCCTCTTTTTGATAGCATCTCGCAACAGTATCCAGGCATAGTTTTGCATTGGAATACAGAAGCACTAGAGAAGGTACTAAGCCCCACAAGAGAAAGAATAATAGCAAGGAAGAGCATGATGTAAAAGAATATCGAAATTCGCACAGCGACTGAGAATGAGGAATAATTGAGTTCTTTGCAATGTTATTTCTATTCGATGACTGTCACCCAAATGATGTGGAGTTGGAGGAAAGAAGTTGACAAGACAAACAACTTGAATAATCAAAGCAGGCTAGGACACTCTCTTTAAAAGGCAGGTGCAAAGGACTAAATAACAAGTGCGCCATGACTACCTCCTTGAGTAGACCCAGGGAAAGCTTGTTTGAGAGAAGTTAAAGTAGAAGGTGGAAACAGCGCTGTGAAGATAATTACATTAACTGAAATTGCTAAACAAACTCTGTGGAAAATTTCCCAGCTAACAACTCATTTGAGCCAGATCCTTCCACTCCATACCCCCATTTATGAGAATTTCGATAGTAAACCCGTTCTAAAAGCGATTTTAATTCAAAATATTATTTACTCGGCCTTCATTGGGTGGCTCGATATGACTTACTCACGTGACTTGAAGTGAATGAGATTTGCTATTGTTGCTGTAGCTATTGTTGCCTGTTAACAATACGAAAAGGAAATATATCATATCTCCCAACTCCAAGATTTCTACAATTCAAGATTTCTGTTGAATATCTCCTTTTGATATCAAATTTCTCTGCCTGGACTCTCTTGGTTTCCCATCGCCATCAGGCAACTCTCGCTTCAGAGATATTATCAGTACGCCGTCTTCAAAACAACAACACCCACCTATCTACATAATTCTGTAGAATCTTGTACAATGCCACCGAAAGCAAAGAACCCTCGTATTAGCGAGGCTGGATCTGTGTCGAAACCGAGGAAAAGTACTCGCGTGAAGGCGGTCAAAGGAGCTACAGCAAAAGCCACTAATTTAACAAATGCTACGGTTACCACCGCGTCCTCCACCTCCAATGTCACTAAGACGTTTAAACAATCAGCCACAAAAACCACCAAAGCAGCAAACCCCAAGACAAATTCAGCCTCTACATCCAAAGTTGTCAAAACAGCCAAACCGTCAGCACCAAAGGCTGCTAAAGCCAAGTCAACCAAACCGTCGGCATCCAAGGTAACCAAAACCAAGCCAGCCAAATCATCTGCAAAAGCAGGCACTGGCAAACCATCCAAGTCCAACATAGTTGTTCTGATCGAGACTTCATCGAAGAACGAATCTGCGCCCGTAACTATCACCAAGATCAAGACCGCAAAACCCCCATTGAATATTGCTCCTACCCAGAGACTTGATGTCTATGTATTTGGTTCTGGTGAATCCAGCGAGCTTGGACTTGGACCTGTCAGGAGAAATGGCAAGAAACCGACCAATGTCACGCGCCCTCGTCTCAATGATTTCCTAGATGCCAAGACCGTTGGAGTCGTTCAGCTTGATGTCGGAGGCATGCACTGCATCGCTCTCACTCACGACAACAAGATCATCACGTGGGGTGTAAATGACAATTGCGCCTTGGGCAGGGATACCACCTGGGATGCACCGATGAAAGATGCTGATGCAGAATCCGATGATGACGATGACGATGATTTTGGATTGAATCCGAAGGAGTGTACGCCAACTGCTATTCCGGCTACCGCTTTTGAGAAAGATGTTGTGTTTGTTCAAGTTGCTGCGACAGATAGTGCTTCTTTTGCTCTTACTTCTGACGGTAACGTTTATGGATGGGGTACATTCAGAGTAAGTCTACATAAATTTGGCCTCGAAGTAGGTGCTAATTATTTCAGGGTGCGGATGGTATTATTGGATTTGTTAGGGAAGATGTCGAAGCAGAGGCCCCGAAGCTCAAACAGGACACCCCAATTCTCATCAAGAATTTGAAGAGTATCAAAGCCCTTGCAGCTGGTGGAAACCATGTCCAAGCACTTGACAACAAAGGCAATGTTTTTTCCTGGGGATCCGGTGGTCAATATCAGCTCGGACGCCCAGTGATTGAAAAGTACCGCCTCCATGGCCTTACCCCTAGTCAGTTTGGTCTTCCGAAGAACAGAATTACCAAAGTAGCTTGTGGCGCCTTTCACAACTTTGCCATCGACAACAGAGATAACGTTTATGCATGGGGATTGAACAACTATGGCCAAACCGGTATTGCTGCGGGAGCTGGAGAGGATAGAGCAACTATTCAGAAACCAACTATTGTCAAGAGCTTGGCACCATACATGATCACTGATATACAAGGCGGAAATCATCACTCTCTTGCTTGCGCAAAAGATGGAAAGCTTTTGATCTGGGGTCGGTGTGACGAAGACCAAGCGGGCATCTCTCTGGAGAACTTGCCAAAAGAGGATCTGGTTTTCGATGAGCGCAATAGACCTCGTATCCTTGCCAAGCCAACCGTTATCCCAGGTATTTACCATTCCCTGTATTTGAACTCTGATTCGCTAATTATTACAGATATTTCCACTGTTTCTGTAGCAGCAGCCATCGATAACTCATTAGCCATCACGAAGGATGGGGAGGTGTATTCCTGGGGATTCTCAGCCAACTACAGAACTGGACTTGGAACTGATGACTCGGTCGATAAAGCTACAATCATTGAGAATACCGCGGTCAAGGGAAAGAAACTTACGTTTGCCGCATGTGGAGGACAGTTTTCCGTTCTTGCAGGCTTAGCTGGAGACATGGCCAAGACCAACTGAGGGAGATCTTCAGTAAGGACTGGTAAAAAGTTTATTGCAAGTTTACAACTGGTTTAGAAATGTAAATAAAGATTGAAAAGTTGAGGGATTGGAAATTGGCTGGCCCGAGCAGCTTATATTTGCGACTCGAGGAAGAACATTAGCTTGAGCTTAGATGGCCTTTTTACTATTGCAAGTTCTACTGTCCAGCGTCCTCAATATATGAGGCAAAATTTGTACCTAGATGCTGCAAAACAATTCATGATAGGGAGTTGGCTCAGAACTATTGTTAGTGCCGAAATCTATTCGTCCATAAGCGAGGCCTTCTAACGACATGCCAGTGAGGTCAGGATGGAAAGGCAAACTTCTACAACTATCAAACAGATTAGAAAGAGTCTTTCTTTTAAATCTTAAAATATTTCAACTACTAGCGTATTTCGGACGTACCTGCTAATAAAGCCAAGTTCTGTGAGAAGGAGCTGGACAAGTTTTGAACCACCTCCTTCGCTTAATTTTGCTCGCCTGTTTCAGGGGTAACGCAACGTCTACTCTTATTGATGTAATTCAGGCCTTTCTACTGGTCAATAAATAAACTATGAAGCGTATTGTAAAACATTCCTTATTATGTTCTGTCACTCCTGTGCAACCTATATACGTCGACAATATGCTGCCCTTGATTTTAAATCATTCTGTGTTCTTCTTGATACAACAGGCGATACAGAGCTATCTCAATTATCCTCCTATTTGTAGAATCCTGAAAGATATAAATGAAAAGACTAACCTGATAAGAGATCTGTAAGCCCCTGTACTCTTCAAAGCAATCTGAAATCTGCAAGAGAAAAATGTTGAAACTATCATGAAAGGTATTCTTTGCAATAGATTACATCAGATCTCTCGTAATGTCTAAGGTTCGTAACAGGAAGACTGTGAACATGTCCCTTAGTCTCGTCCCGTTTTCGAGGAACATCGACAAGTTAAAAAGATAATAAGATTGCGGTTCATATTGTTCCACGCTAGATGAAGAGGTAGAGACACGTCAGAACGTATTCTTGTTTAGATTTTTCCCACTAGAGTTTAAATCGAAGGATTTAAGTGGTCGATAGTTTTTGCCATGCGGGGGGAGCGTAAAATTTTAGATCTAAACTATCTTCCCACGTCGTGGAATTGCCATCTCACTTTCTTTCCTCACTCTCTTCCCTCACACCATATCCATCAAATTCTCTTTCCCCGCATCCAAATCAAGCATAACCATCGCTATGTTGCGTTGTAAGAGAATAACAGCATGGTTTGTAACAAGTTATAATATATCCGAGCTCGGCTAACAAAGCTACAGAGAGAAAACACATCTGTTGATGAAGAAACAGCTCTGGGAACTACCGCTGAGTGGATCACGAGTCAAAACTCTAAGAGGAGATTTGAAAGAAACAGAGCACGTGTAGAGAGAAGAAACTTTATCGAAGGAATAACAAAGTTAGAAAAGGACTTCGACGACATATTCAACCAAACCAAAAGCAACGAGGAGAAAGGAGAGAGATTTTTGAAGGGGGCGGAAGTACCACCACCACTCCGCCGCCACAGAGCGCCTCCTACACCCGTCAAACTTCCACATCGCCAAATTGCAACCGAACAACGTAGAGCAAGACTTGCTGCCATGGCGGAACAGGGTAGCCTCCCAACAGGTCGAGCCAGTGCTCCTGTTATTATCCCACAATACATCCAAGTTGAGCGACAGAATAGCTCTGACTCTACTGACTCTCAAGAATCATTCATGACTCAAGTGCCTCTTCCTTATCACCTTCCAGCTGGGTCATCGAGCCAGGGGTATGGCTATATGAACCTTTCCCCTCCGCTCCTCGCTCTTCCATTCGTCCCTTTTGCTACACCCGATATCCCAGCCCAGCCTACTTTCCCGGATATCCCAACTCGGCCTAATTTTCCAACTGCATCACGTCCAGTGAGCACGTTGAATCCAGAGTCCGCACCATATCTTCCCAGAGGATATTTATCTGCCTCTCAAGACTATGGCAGTGGCACAGCTGTTCCTGTTGCTCCTGTTACTCCATACCAGCAAAGCCATCACGAAGCAGGTGAGGCATATCTACCCAGCCAGCATGGTACACAAAGCAACATGTATGGCAATGTTCCAGTTGGTAATGATTCAGGACCTCCGTTTCAGAGTATGTATGGTGCCCCTGCGAACCTATTTGATCATTATGGCGGTGATGGTTCTTCTTCATACCGGTTCCCTCACCAGACTAGCACATGTACTCCTCCTGTCACGTTTGATTCTCCCACTCTGGGCTTCAACTCCGGGGGTCCTGCTCATCAAGGCCACCAGTCTTATGGGCCAGCTGCATCTGCACCTACAACATATGGTCAAGTCTCTGGAATGAATAGTCAGTATTCATCAAACTCTTCTCAAGGTTGGGGTGGCCATCACAATACTCACTATCCGGTTCGGCCTTTTGCAAGTGATCCAGCTGATGCTTATCGAGGAAAGCCTGCTACATTCACCACCACTCACGCTAGCTCATCAGACTGCAATCAGGTAACTTCAAAGAACGGATCAAGCGCGTCGTCGAGGGTTTCGCTTAATAATACCACACAATCAAACTTTGAGGGTCCCGTTCGTACTCCTTTTGTTCACCCATTTATTCCACTGCCCTCAAGAACTCCTTCTGAGCGCGCTCCTTTTGTTTCACAGCGACCAAGAGACAACACATCAAGGGCAGAGATCAAAGAAGCTCCGCAAATTCCAACACCTGATCTGAAACACCTCTCCATTCAAGACAAAAAGGAAGAGAGTGAACACGCGACCCCAGGTTCAAAGAACAAACCACTTGGTCTCGAGTTTAAATCTGAACCGCGTCACTTTACAACCCCAACTCTTCGGTCTAGACGCGGTCAGTCGATCTCACTGGCTGCCTCTGTCCCTGCTAACAAGCAATCATTGTCTACCTGGCTTGAGGGAGTACCAAACCTCAAATCAGAATCGACAGAAGACATGGCAAACTATCAGGTCCCAGCATCTCCTCCCAAGATGCTCAACTTGCTTTCTGCAGGAGGTGCCGATCCAACATCATTGACCTGCATCAATGAGAACGATCCATTCACTGGTCCTTCTCGAACCTCAATTAATCCAAACCCATTCTCGCCACCATCCCAACTCCCTGGCCCTTATATGGGTCCCGGAGCGATTGGTCGTCCCGGAGGAATGGGCAGCCACCTTCGTCAATTGACAGACAATGGTCGAAGCAAGCCAACAGGTTATGAGGCACTCAACTTCTCAGAGTTCCCCTTCATTGAGTTCTGTAGAATGGCTGAGGATACAAGCAAGTTTGGCGTCGTCAAGATCAAGAATGTGAGTATCCTCATTATAAAGACAAATCCATAAACCTGCTAACAAGACTAGATCCCATACAATGTCACCCGTGCTGAGGTCCTGGCTTTCCTTGGCCGCAATGCTCGCATTGTTAGTGAATCTGATCATGAACCAGTACACATCATCATGGAGCGTACTTCTTCAAAAACTCTTGACTGTTTTGTTGAGTTTATTAACTTTAACGAGGCTGTCAATGCTGTCAATCGGTTTGAGACGAATCGTACCGGAGGTAGGGGCGGTCGATTGGGCCAACGCCATGTCGAGGTTGAACTTGCCAGCCAGCCCGAATTGATGAAAAACTTGTTCCCCAAGGCAAAGAACGTAACATGGGTTGGCGCACGACCACAAGTAGCTCCAACAGACCCAAATGATCGATACAACTCCGGTTTCAAGGGTTTTATCAGCAATGAGGAACTGGTATTGTTGTTGAAGCATGTCGAGGCACCTCAGCGGGTAAGTATTTGGTTTATCAATCTTGTTCATGAGATCAATCCGCTGACAGCTATAGTCTCCATTCGCCAAAGAATGTCCACAGCGCCCATATGAATGCATGATCTCCACTCTGTACAAGGTATAACAATCAGATTGAAGCTAGAAGCCCCAACTAACATTGAGAAGTACCCCTGGTATATGGTTGACTACATCACCATCAATGACCGCCAAGAGCTGTTTAACACGACTTGCAAATTGCTTAAGCTGCTAAAGGATCGCATTGAGAGCGAGGAGCCAAATGTCAATCTCACCCCGATGCTTTTCAAGCGATTCTGGCGTGCTGCATTGAACTGCCCAGGTTTTACTTCGTGCCACAAAGATGACGTCGTGATCATCTGCAACGTCGATTTGGATTTGGCCAAGGACCTGGGACTTCCAATTTATGCAGCCTATTGGAAGTACTTGTGGTGTGTTGGACCAAAGCCACGAGCTCAGATTGACTTGCTCCTGGTGAGTACTACCCTAGTCATAGGATAATAACATGTGCTAATTATTTTCAGTGGTATGCTGCTATCATCCGCGAAGCAACCGAGGACAAACGAGAACTGTCACTTGCTGACCGTGCTGCTCTTGTAACTAAGGACCCCAAGCCCCAGATTCTGGGTTTGCTCCACGATCACATCAGCCTTCCTCCCAACTTCCGCCATTGTACTCTCGCTCAGATTGCTCGACTTGAGTGGATGGCCATCGAGAAGGTCTTAAGGGCAGCTTTACCCCAATCTACAAACTAAGCAGTAACACAAAGTGGCAAGCTTGGCTTATATGATGTTTTGATTTACGGTCTTCTCGTTATTAAAGCTGCTTCGGATGCATCGCTAGAGCTTCCGCCATCATGTCGCCCGTTTAGTCATGATCAAGTATCGACCTTACCGAATTCCTTTCAACTTGGACTCCACACTAGGTCGAATTGAGTCAGATATCTCCTTGCTAGAGAGTT
Organism: Haplographium delicatum; assembly: GCA_037952705.1. Taxonomy (NCBI): domain Eukaryota; kingdom Fungi; phylum Ascomycota; class Leotiomycetes; order Helotiales; family Hyaloscyphaceae; genus Haplographium; species Haplographium delicatum. The sequence continues at coordinate 44,925 of JAPZPC010000042.1, forward strand.
CTGATAATCATGCATGTTGCTTTTTACATCAATGCTCTAGCATCGAATTTCCCTAATTGGGATTTCTTGTGCCAATAAGTTTTACTTCTTATATCGGATTTGTTTTTCGGATCTGTCCTTGAATGGATGCTTTCGATATGACATAGTTGTTCTACCTCAAATCTGTCCTTCATTGGATGCTTTTGACGACTAGGCTGCTCTAATCTGATAGCGCTTTTTCTGTTATTGGGTTTGTTTTTCGGATTTGTCCTTTAGTGGATGCTTTCGATATAACAGAGTTGTTCTGCTTCAGATCTGTCCTTAATTGGATGCTTCTGATAACGACAGAATACTCCAACCCGATACCAGCATATGATTTTATTTGAAAGGTTTTTTCTTGCACTTGCTGAAGTATATTTTATGGAGATGATACCCTGTTAGCTGGCGTTACGCAATCAAGACTTTCTTGTGGCTGTATGGGCGTTTCTTCTTGTGACGCAATGCGAGAACATATTATGGTGGATTTGCAGTGTAATGAGGATGAAGGGATAAACTGCACAGTAGCTATTTGAGAACCTGATTCATGGAAGTCAGGATTCTCTGTCCCTGAGGACACAATAAAATTTCATTGTAAAACAACTAGCAATTAAAATGCAAATACAGAAGTGAGGCTTGTGATAAAGCGACGAATCTGCGAAATGGGTGGTGTCTAGGCGAATGTTAACCAAATTAATGGACGCCTAGCGTAAAGAATAATATATGAATATAATTTCAAGATACTATGAATCGCAGGAACTTGCAAAGGAAAGGGTTTGATAGAAACCAAGACATGTGTTGATTCTTGATGAAAGTAGGTGAGGAAGGGAGGTAGAATCGGGAGGAAAGGTTGATGGAAAAGGACGCTCGCACGGGCCAAGCTTTCATCGCTCACCCCCAAACCCAACCCGATTTTCAAAACCATGGCACAACTTCCACAGTCATTCCTTACCAAGAAGCGGAAGATTCTCCAGCAGCTTGCCGTCCCGGCAGAGGATTATGATGATCTCTCTCCAAAGGGGTCTGTTGATGAAGGGATTCGTGACTTGATCAGCGAAATCAATGGCATTGAAGGATGTGTCACTACGAGCAGCTGTGCGGGGAGAGTCAGCGTTTTCCTTGAGGGTCAGAAAAGTTCTTTAAATGGAAGATTGGACGAAAGTTTGGGTGATGAAGGAGAGAGGTCCTCTGTTAAAGGGGCTGGGGTGGGAGGTAAAGGTGGTGGAGGGAGGTGGCTTTTTGTTTCTCATGACCCAGTGGATATCAAAACTAGTGCAAGAAGCTGGACAGAATTGCTTGGAATGCAATCCCAAGGCCTAGAGGCCCAACTTATTCTATCTTCAGGTGTGGCCCAAGATATCAGGTTTATACATTTCAAGTTTGAGCCAATGGTAAGTAGTTCGTCAGCCATTTTGCCCATATTTTGATTATCTTTAGATTCTCCATGTTCTTACGGCCTCTCTGCAAGACGCCCAAAGAGTCCTGTCAGCTGCCCTTCAAGCTGGTTTCAGAGAAAGTGGAGCTTTAAACCTTACCTCTTCCACAACGGAATCTCCTACGCCAATGGTAGGTATTCGCTCCATGGGTCTTGCTCTTGAATCAGTGGTTGGATTCCATTTCGATAGTAAGGAATTTTGTATGATTCCAGATCCTCAGTTAAGAATCCTACTTAGAGTTTCCAATGAGCGGTTTAAAGAAAATACCAAAAGAATCGAGAGGTTTCAGAACTTGCTCAAGGAAATGTTCGACGAAGGCGCAAAACGTAGAGGACAGGATGGAGAGGCGTGGGAAGATGCACAAGCCAGGAGAGAGCGGAAGAGAGCAGAGGGTTTAGAACGTGCACAGGCAAAAAATTCTTCTCAGCTCCAGGATTCAGGACTTGAAGACGAGGAGCTATTTGATACAGGATTCTTAGACCAAAATGTGCAATAGAACCCTTCCCTTTAAACCAGCTCCGAGATGTATTGATTTGACCTTTTTGATATCCTATCAATATATACTTTACTTTTCGTAGATCGAGAGAGAGCAGAGTCATTCCATGTATGCATAGCTCTCTATTAAGAATACACATATTCTACAATTCCAAAGGTTTGCCCCTCTAGCCCTCTTTATCGAACAATCTTTTCTACCCAGACCCCTTCCAGCCTTCTCACCTCATTTTTAAACGTTTCTACCTCCTTCCAACAATCCAATGGTCTTCTGTCATTTTCTCTCAGGCATTTAATAACGTCGCTCTTTGCCTTCTCCACACCCTCATCCACGTCGGCGATCTTCTTCCTCTGTTCCAATTTCTTCTTCAGTTCGTTGACATCATTTTGTACCGCTTCTCTTCCTATTTCTCTAAGGGTCTCGCCTGCAGACTTTATTTGGCCATCTTTGCCTGTGGTTTCCGCGGCGGAGATCTTAGCTTGAAGGTCTTCGAAATCTTTGGCTGCGCGGTCTTGCAAACGTTTTAACTCTTCGGCGACACGGGCTTGAATGTGAAGTTCGAGGGCTTTGGTTCGGGTTGAATCGCTCTGAACAAGTTAGCTTAAACTCTTTTAGAAGGCTCTTCTCCTACCTCCGGACTTTGGTGGAGGGAATCCACCAGGCCTTGCGAGAATCGGACGGGGGTTTCACTGGACACAAGGTCAGTCGTTTTGAACGGGAACTTTGTTGGAATAAACTTACGCTGTCCATACCTGTGAGGTAGGAGCTGCCGGTTTTGAAGATCCGGATCCCATTTTGACAAAATGGGTAATGGAGCTTCAATGGCTATTAAATGGCTCTTTCACATTCCGAAGTGTTGATGCTGAAGCTTCAGATTTCAGCTTAGGTAGTTTCACGTGATATAAACGTGTTAAAGGATTTAATGCCTCAGGCATCAAAGGTTCTTCATCTCGTATCGTTTGCTCTTTGGCCATTATATTTTGTAAAAATACCTACTCCTTCTCCTTTTTCCAGTCAGAAGAACAAGTAGCTATCCGCGCACCGCATGTCAGTACCCAAACGGAAGGATAATCTTCAGCGGTGACTCTATGGCCGCGCGCCTGCAGCCTTTGTCGTTTGCCTGCCGAAATCCCGTGACCCACAGGGCGACCTGACTCAGGAAACATTCACCGCCAATCAAGCAGAGTTGGTGTTTCCCAGCCCAGTCGTTTCAGAAATACTCCGCCAGTCACAAAAAGAACCGTCGCCTGCGTCAACGACTTCCGAGATGCAAGCGCAGCTGATTCTCCAAAAGGCGTTCCTCGTAGCCAACCATCTCCATTCCCCCTGGATCCCTCCCAAACTTGCCAACGTTAACTCTGCCCACAATATGGGCCAACGGCCTCATACCAAGACCAAGACATGTGGTCTGCATTGAAACGGCCTCCAAATGTGGGAGCGATAGGCTCCGGTATTCTACCACGGCTTCAAGACTTGTCGACCGCTGATGCATGTACGATAACGGTTCGCCCAAGGGGGTGGGGTGGCAATACATGTGGAGGAACACGATGTTTCGAGCAGCTTTTGTGACCTGACTTCCACCTTCTTCCGTGATATAAACCCTCGCCTTCTCTTTTTTGTTCTGGCCGTGCCAAGCCAACCTCCCAGTTATTCAGGCGATTTGTTTGTCCGAGATTCGAAGCCGACTCATTCTTCCTTTTATAATCGATCTGCTGTGCAGTATACTAGATTCATAATATCTTTTGATATAACGATACTTCATCGAACTACTTTCACTATTCATACTTGATCGATACACTCATTTGAGATTTGATTGTCTTACAATAATACGAATACTCTCAATCATTCCTGCGATTCATTACTGGCGTCACGAGAGCCTCCCAGTCTCACTCGTTGCGGATCCCCCGCCTTCCTCACATAACTTCAAGAACAATACTTGTAGTTGTCCTGTTCGTGTATCAAAGACCAGCCTCTCTTTTTCACATGAAGCAACCCATTCACTACAATGCCCTTTGTTGAAAGAATCCTTTCCGTGTTCCACACTAGAGAACAATAGGCGACAAAGAGGCGGGTTCACATTGTTATATTGAAGGACCCTCAAGGTTTGTTTTTTTTCCAAGACTCGAACATCCCTTACAGAAGTCAACCACTTCAATTTCCTCCGGAAGCACAGCTGACGCCGGTCACAGATCTACTTACATTCCGACAATTCTTGAGGTCACCTATCAAACCAATCAATAGCAACCATGGTATCCATAAGACAAGTCGATGGGCTATGGCAATTTCCTAGGCTCCTAGTTAGAGCTACCGCAGCTGTCTCGAACGCGACATCGACAAGCACGAAAGGTAATCCAACGATTGCAGAGTTCGACACTGCACTCAATGGTGTAGACCAGCCGATGGACAATGCCTTCAAAATCGCGATATGGCTGAGTTTGGGCGTGCTGGGCGCGCTTATTTTAGTCATACGGCTACTTCAAAGGTCCAAAGCACACATTCGACATCTCTCTACTATGAATCTGTCAGGGGAACAACAGAAATATTGGTCGAAAAACTCCACAAAATGGTGGAAATTCAAGAAATACATCTTATATGCGCCGCTGGGGAAAAAACGCCACAACATGGAGATGAAGATTTTCAAGTCGTTGACAATTGGAACAGTACCGTCAAGGTTTCATACCATACTTCTGGTTTTGTTTATATTGAGCAATTTCATCTTTTGTTTTGCCCTACACTATCGACGCAATCAGTACTCTACAGCAGCCGAATTGAGAGGAAGATCGGGTGTCTTAGCTCTGATCAACATGATAGCCTTGATTATATTCGCTGGCCGCAATAACCCCCTGATCCCATTACTTCAGATCAGTTTCGATACATACAACCTCTTTCATCGATGGATAGGAAGGATGATCGTGATTGAAGTCGTAATTCACACTTGTGCATGGGCTTACGTCAAACACGCCGCCGCTGGTTGGTCTGGGGTTTTCGAAACGGTTGGGGATAGTGCTTTCATCGGATGGGGAACGGTGGGCGCACTTTCAATGTTGTTGATTTCTATTTTGTCTCTGTCTCCACTTCGACACGCCTTCTATGAGACATTCCTAAATGTCCATCTCATATTGGCTCTCCTTGCTGTTGTAGGAACCTGGGTCCACTGCGATCTTGGCCATCTTTCCCAATTTATATACATCAAAGTGATCTTGATCCTATGGGTGTTTGACCGTACTGCTAGGATGGCAAGAATCTTATGGTGTAATTACAGAAAAAGAGAATGGACAGTGGCCGTTGTTGAAGCGCTTCCACACGAGGCGTGTCGAGTCACACTGCGCCTACCAAGGAAAGTCAACATCAAGCCCGGAAGTCACGCGTATCTTCGATTTGCTAAGATTAATGTGTGGGAATCGCACCCTTTCTCAGTTGCATGGGTTGATCATCGACCAAAGTCTCCGACTCTTCCAATAACCGAAAAGTATCCAGCCTCCGTGCCGGCGCCAGCCAAAGATGAAGACACCGTGACTGAAGTCTCCTTTGTCATTCAAGCACAGGCGGGGCTAACAAGACGGCTTTTCTTTGAGGCCAGTGCTAATAAACCCCAATCTTTGAAAATTAAGGCTGCACTCGAAGGTCCATATGGTGGGCATCACTCTCTCGACTCCTATGGTCACGTGGTGCTATTTGCGGGCTCCACTGGAATTACTCACCAAATTCCGTTTGTGAGACATCTGGTCGATGGATTCAACAAGAAATCAGTTGCAACGAGGAAGATTGTTCTTGTTTGGATCGTCAGGGATAATGATCAACTAGAGTGGGTGAGACCCTGGATGGATACGATACTTCGAATGCCTGGGCGAAGAGAATGCGTCAACATCAAACTCTTCATCACTCGGCCTAAGAATCCCAAAGCGATTGTATCGCCCAGTAATACGGTGCAAATGAGTCCTGGTAGACCAAACGTTAATCACATTTTACAAAATGAGGTCAAGGAGCAAGCGGGAGCGATGTGTGTCACTGTTTGCGGGCCGGGAAGTCTAGCAGACAACGTCCGGGCGGCGGTTCGAGAAGAGCAAGGAAATGGAATGGTTGATTTTATTGAAGAGTCCTTCACCTGGTGATGGAGGACGACGACAACCCGGTTATTTGACATGTGTGTGATTTGTCTAGCACACATTTGAGCGCTTGAAGCCTATTTTATAGCGAATTGTACAGATTAGACATTCATTAGAATTTAGCATTGGGCGGAGTTAGAGAGGTGATGGTTACACGAAATATAACGAACGACCTTCCTTTGAGAGTTGGATCATTTTCTTTGTGACGCTTTCTCAATACTGTGACTATCAGCATGCGTGCGCTTCTTCCGCTATGTCTTCTCAAAATTTCAACCTCTGTAGAGCCGGGGTTGGCCGCGCACCCCGCAGGTTGCGCTGCCTAGATCGCATAATATCCCTTGAAACCTGCTATCTGACAACTTATTGCTAGGTTGGCAATATTTTCTAGTAGATGAAAAGCCTAGGAAGAAGGCTGCTATCCCTCTCCTGTAGGCCAAATCTGAATCAGGTTCTTTGAAGCCCACAGGTACTTATAATTCAGTATGATTCTCTACCTTATAACAACTAGAGTCAGTTTTGATCCAGATTGACCCACCGGATATTTAAAAATGGGGGAGGGGGTAGTAGGACTAGTTTAGAATAATGTGCCTAGTGAGCAGCCTCGGTGAAAGTCTAGTCTTCCCTGGCTTATCGGGCCGTAGCTGTAGTAATAAAGGAGGCATTTTCCCTCTATCCCTCTGACTAGGCACCCCTCTCAAGACCTATCAGTCCACAAAATAAATAAGGAACACATGTCCAGTACATTTATCCGGAATTATGGTCACTTTGGCTTCTCAAAGCGTCTGCAAATGCGCAGCCTTGCGAAGTTTGAGGCTGAGGTTACTTAAAATGGAAAGTGGCGCTATCATGCCGCAACGCCTCTTTTATCTGATAAGTTGGGATTCAATTGTTCCAGATATCGATACAACGTTAAAGAACATTATGATAGGCTCTCTGGCACCTTGTGTAACAATACAACCCGGCTATTGACCCATTTATGGGTCTACTCGGTGTACAGTATGTTATTCGGGAATCGATATCCCCTAAAACAATATAGCAGGTTTTTTTCAAAGCGTGTCTGTTTCATAGCGGACAGTTGGGTATTTTCAATAAGAGTACGACCGTGGTATTCTCCAGTTTAGAAAACCGTTTCACGTACAACCTACAGTCTATAGTAGTAACAAAATGAGAGAGTAAGTCAATTTTGGTTTTGTTTCTTTTTTCTTTTTTGGAAATTTGTTTGTGGGAATTCCAGGACTAACCCAAGAACTCTTTATTCTAGACATATCTCTACATTTATGATCACCGGTAAGACATTGCTAGACATTTTAATAGCACGTTGAAATCTTAACACCAAATAGCATGTTGGGTCCTCACCCTCTGCTTTGCCACAGGATGTTTCTCCCCCCATACTGCCACATTCAACTTCGTTCAAGTCAGCATACCTCACATGCAGCAGAGCCTCACAACGGATTATTCCACAAATTTAACGATAGACCAGTTGCAATCCGACGAGTTGGGTTATCTCTATAAGTTCGGCGTGTCAGGTATGTCCGCCTCTAAACACATCATGCTATATATATTTCTAAATAAGTTCTAAGCATTCTACAGGCTACTGTACGTTTAAATCAAACGGTGTTGAGCGTATTTCTTGCGTTCATCATTTCGCAAAGACGATCTCTGTCTGGGATGCCATCTTTGAAGACCCGAATAACCCAATCCACAATGCTTCTCTGATCGCGGCTTGGACAACTGTACTACAAGCTAATCCAGGCATCCTAGGCGATACATCGTCCTCGAGTATCAGAAGCTTGCTTGAGGCTGCTGGTGCCTTACTTATTATAAGCTTGATCTTTACTCCTATCCTCATCGTCGTTTCCGTACCGAAGGTCCGCGAAAGGGGGAGAAAAGTCAGTGCGCAGACCCAAGACGATAGCTACGAGAAAATAAATAATTTCATTTCAAAGCTGGTTTTGCTGGCTTGTTTGGATATAGTGATACTTCTTGAAGTACTAGTAGCTTGGATTTTCGTCATGGTTCACAATGAGTCAGTCTTCGATTGGGGCATTGCAGGCCCAATTTTCATGGTACTATCTGTTGTGTTCAAATTTATTGGTTATGTGGTCCTTTTTATAGATCCTGGTAAAGCTTCTATGCGGCAGGTACAGAACAGCTCTTCCGGTGGAATTGATATTAATAGAGTTACGAGGAATTGGATTCAGGGTTGCAATCCCTGGTAATCAATTTGAGTTGTAACAATATAATCGCTAGCAAAAGGCTTAGTATATTGGGCATGAGTCACATTTACTTGTTAGACGTAAGCTAGGAATTGTAAATAGGAGTTAGAAGTATTTTAAATAATTATAATTTCATTATATAGGTGTAAATATTTGAATTTTCATTCAGGAGATTGCTATAAAATAGAGGCCTGTATTTAGATTATAAAAAATTGTGCATGTTTGGGGACAGTTGACAAGTAAGTATAGAATATTTTTTAAGTGAGTCAATTTGGCTTGCTATTGTAGCTGGAACCGGATAAACCTTCTTCCCAAAAATTCCCTTTAAGAGAAATATATCATGTGACTTTGTCCAACATAACGTATATAGTTGTTATATCTACTGAATTATGGGGCAAGAAGAGGAATAAAAGTCGAACCGAAGCCGGAGGGAGGCAGATAGTGACTTGCATAGGGAAATAATACCTAGGAATCAGGGTTGAAGAGCCCTTATGCATTTGTCGTCTAGTTCTGTGAAGTTACGTAGCCACGCCTACCATCGGCCCCGCCTTCGGAGTGTCACAAACAACTTAGGTTAAATAAAATTTGACTTGGAATGACTCAATTATTTCGAATAGAAATCGCAAATAACCCCCAACCTCGACGTCCCCAAGGCCAAAATCTCTATTATTGTCTTGATATTAATTTCTCAAGGCAGTTTTAAAATAATTCTCTCCATAATTAAAAGCAAGTTTATTTCCTGCGTGAAATTCATTCTCTCGACCCCACTATCAAAATGCCCATGTAAGTGTTTTCGGGTTGCACAGAGCAGTGCATTTCCTAATGGTTGATTCTAAGGCTCAAGGACCCTTCGAAGAAATACAAGAGGTTCCCGCCGATTCAATTAAAGGATAGGCAATGGCCGGACAAAACCATTGACAAGCCTCCGCGATGGCTCTCCACAGACTTGCGCGATGGAAACCAGAGTTTAGTCGACCCAATGGTATGCTATGAACTCATTTGGCCAGTAATTGACCTGGCACAGACTAATATGTAAGATAATAGGACGGCGAACAAAAATGGAAATATTTCAAGATGTTAGTTGAGTTAGGTTATAAAGAAATAGAAGTTTCTTTTCCTTCCGCCTCGCAAACCGACTTCGACTTCACACGACGCCTTATCGAGACACCTGGTGTTGTACCTGAGGATGTATGGATCCAAGCTCTCTCTCCTTGCAGAGAAGAACTCATTAAACGTACCGTCGAATCCCTCAAAGGCGCAAAGAAAGCCCTTCTCCACATGTACCTTGCGACTAGCGAATGCTTTCGACGAATAGTGTTTGGCATGACCGAGGAAGAGAGCCTAGAACTGGCAGTCAGATGCACGAAATATGCACGGTCGATTACAAAAGATGATCCTGCAAATACGGGTACGGAATGGGCTTACGAATTTAGTCCAGAGACTTTCTCGGACTCTCGACCGGAATTCATAATTCAGATATGCGAGGCTGTTAAGGAGGCGTGGGGCCCGTCGGAAGAAAATCCAATTATTTTCAATCTTCCTGCTACTGTGGAGATGTCTACTCCAAATGTTTATGCCGATCAGATTGAGTATTTTTGTCGAAACATTACTGAGAGGGAGAAGATTTGTGTATCTCTTCATCCTCATAATGATCGTGGTTGTGCCATTGCGGCGGCAGAGTTGGCCCAAATGGCTGGAGCCGATAGAGTTGAGGGATGTCTCTTTGGTAATGGAGAGAGGACTGGGAATGTAGACCTCGTTACATTGGCATTAAATCTCTACACACAAGGCATACATCCTAACATCGATTTCTCTGATCTCAACAAGGTCATCGATGTGGTAGAAGTCAGCAACAAGATTCCGGTCCACCCCCGAGCACCGTATGGAGGATCCCTTGTGGTTTGTGCCTTTAGTGGTTCTCATCAAGATGCTATTAAGAAGGGCTTCCAGACTCGCAAGGCTACTGGTGCCACAACCGAATCTCCGTGGCAGATGCCTTACCTTCCTCTTGACCCTCAAGATATTGGTCGTACCTACGAAGCCATCATCCGCGTCAATTCACAAAGTGGGAAAGGTGGTGCTGCCTGGATCATCCTTCGCAACCTTGAACTTGACCTTCCTCGTGGCTTACAAGTTGCCTTTAGCAAAATCGTTCAGGAGCGTGCCGACCGAGTCGGTCGAGAACTCCTCTCGACCGAAATTCAAGATTTATTTGAACAGACTTATTTCCTTAAGGAGAATACCCGATTCAAATTAGTCGACTATACTATTTCTGCAGACCGCTCGGCATCACCTGCTCCTCCCATGCCTGGTAAGACACAAGATACAACCCATCTCAAGCGACGTTTCAACGGGGTTATTTCTATAAATGGGGAAGAACATGAGTTGCATGGTACGGGAAACGGGCCAATTTCTAGTTTGGCAAACGCTCTTTCATCTATCGGTATTGATCTTGACGTAGCTGATTACAAGGAACATGCTATTGGTGGCGGTAAAGGTGTAAAGGCCGCCAGCTATATTGAATGTACCGCTTCCGGATCCGCTTTGAAGGTTTGGGGCGTGGGTGTCCACGAAGACGTGGTGCAAAGTTCTTTAATTGCACTTCTGAGTGCCGCTAGTAATGTAAGCTTTCAGTCCTAGATCCACTCTACTTTAAAGCTAATAGAGAATAGTTTATGACAACCAGACCAAATACGCCGCTTTTGCTCAGGGGAAAACATGGTAGTAGAATGAGTCAGGATTTGGATCTCAACAGTTCTACCAAAGAAAATGGAGATGTCTCTGTCCCTAAACCAAACGGGTCAGTTAGGAGTGGCCCAGATACAGTCAGTGTTTTGGAGGCAAAAGCAAATGAGATAAGTTGAGATGTTGCGGGGTGACGGGACGAGCCTTGGAGGGGTAACGTTTCAGCTGCTTTTATGATTCGCGCTGCATAAAACTAGTCCGCGTACAAAGTTGCTTTAAAAGTCGTATATTCTCAATCAAAAGCAAGACTTGCATCCTCATAAAGAAATTAATTTCACTCCAAGCCTCCAAACTCCACAAAACTTCACAATCAATAATCTCGAAGTGAAAACTTCCGGGAATACCATGGAGATCACGTGCAATTTTCACATGGATGAGGCGCTAGCGCTAACCAAAAATCGCGACCCTGTGGGAGACGAAATGAGATGGACAATACAAATCAAAATATCCAAGCTATTTCGGACACAATTGAGCAATTCTCTACACTCTTTTGCCTACTTCAAAGGCATCATAAGCTTTTTTCCTTGGAAGGTTTCAAACCCTGCATAGTCTTCTAGAAGCCTGCTTTGATCGCCTGGTGCTTCGCTTGGGATCTTCAACTTCAACAAAACGCCCACTCAAAGCCCTCCATTCTCCTTCTTTCTCACAGGTCTCACCTTGAAGAGACGAATCTCCCGCAACGAAAGTGACAAACCACCTCCTATTCAAGGCCCTCAACGACAACACAGTCGCACTGGACACGACGCGTCTGTCGTGAGATTCCATCATGGACGTCAATTCAGTACTCCTAAATACCTTTAGTGCAGGTCTGTTCTTCAAGACTGGGAAGATGTTGGTCTATGCTTGGGATGTGTGTACTGACATGAACAGATGCCGCCATTCGTGGTGCTGCAGAACAACAACTCACACATGCCGCTGAGACCAACTTCGTACGTACCCTTCCTTGACCGCATGTCTTGCTTTGCGAGAAGTCCTCCTACTTACCACTCTTTATAGTCCGGCTACTTGGTTACGCTCGTCCAAGAGCTCGCGAACGAAGATGCATCCGGTCCTGTCCGGGCTGCCGCTGGTATCGCTCTCAAGAATGCCTTCACCGCTCGAGAATTCTCCCGCCTACAGGAGCTACAAGAGAAATGGGTCCAGCAAGAGCAAGAACCCAAGAAACGCGTCAAGGATCTATCGCTCCAGGCTCTTGCCTCAAGTAATGCACAGGCTGGTCAAGCGGCGGCTCAGGTTGTCGCGTCGATAGCTGCTATTGAGCTCCCACGCGAGCAATGGCCAGAGCTTATGCCATCCTTGGTGCGAAACGTTGGAGAGGGATCTGATTTTCTCAAGCAGGCTTCCTTGACAACTATTGGATTTATCTGCGAGAGTCAAGATGGCGACCTCCGGTCTAGTCTTGTCCAACATTCGAATGCGATCCTGACAGCTGTCGTCCAAGGCGCACGAAAGGAAGAGCCAAACCCAGAAGTTCGTCTAGCAGCTATATATGCCCTGGGCGACTCTTTAGAGTTTGTTGAGAGCAATTTTAAGAATGAGGGCGAGCGGAACTATATCATGCAGGTCATCTGTGAGGCTACACAGGCTCCCGACACTAGGATCCAACAAGGTGCATTTGGCTGCTTGAACAGAATCATGGCTTTGTACTACGAGCTTATGCGTTTCTACATGGAGAAGGCTCTCTTTGGTCTTACTATTATGGGCATGAAGAGTGACGAGGAAGATGTCGCAAAACTTGCAGTTGAATTCTGGAGCACGGTCTGCGAAGAGGAAATTGCGATTGAAGACGACAATGCACAGGTTAGCTTGAGACACTGCCAATCGGTCAAAAAAAATTCACTAATATGTTTTGTAGATCGAAAATGTTGATCAAATGCGGGAAATCTTCCACTTCTCTGCGGTTGCGACAACAGAGGTTGTCCCAGTTCTTCTACAACTTTTGACAAAACAAGACGAGGACGCCGGTGACGATGAATACAATATTTCACGAGCCGCATATCAGTGTCTTCAGTTGTATGCTCAGGCCGTTGGTGGCGCTGTCATTCAGCCAGTTTTGGCCTTTGTTGAAAATAACCTGCGTCACGAAGACTGGCACAACCGAGATGCTGCCGTCTCTGCATTTGGTGCCATCATGGAAGGCCCGGAAGAAAAAGTTATTTCACCAATCGTCAAGCAAGCACTCCCAGTTATCATCAAGATGATGGAAGACCCAGTTATCCATGTTAAGGACTCCACTGCTTATGCACTTGGCCGTATTACCGAGGCATGCTCAGAAGCTATTGATCCAGTCATTCATCTACCACACTTGATCAAGTCCCTTTTTGAGGGTCTGATTAGTAGCCCTAAGATGGCAGGATCTTGCTGTTGGGCATTGATGAACCTTGCCGAGCGTTTCTCCGGCGAGATTGGATGCCAGCAAAACGCGTTGACCCCTCACTTCAACGAGAGTATCACCCGCCTTCTACAAGTCACCGAACGAGGCGATGCTGACAACCAGCTTCGAACGGCTGCTTACGAGGTTCTCAATACTTTCGTTCAGAATGCCGCCAACGAGAGCTTGTCTGCCGTTGCTTCCCTCTCCGATGTTATTATCAAGCGCTTGGAAGAAACCATTCCACTTCAGACCCAAGTTGTCAGTGTCGAAGACAAGATCACGCTCGAGGAAATGCAGACTAGCTTGTGCACGGTTCTTTTGGCTATTATTCAACGTTTAGAGAAGGATGTCGCACCACAATCCGATCGAATTATGACCGTCTTGTTGCAAATTCTCTCAACAGCGGGCTCCAAATCAAGTGTCCCCGACGCTATTTTCTCGACCGTGAGCGGTTTGGCAAATGCTTTGGATGCAGACTTCGCTCCTTATATGGAAGCATTCTCGCCTTACCTGTACAATGCTCTTGGTAACCAGGAGGAACCAGCTCTATGCTCAATGGCTATTGGACTCGTCAGTGATATTACACGTTCGTTGAATGCTCAATGCCAACCATATTGCGATACATTTATGAACTATTTGTTGAACAATCTTAGAGTATGTTACCCTTTGATGAAGAGAGACAAACTTTTTATCGTCGTTAAATTTTTTTAGGATTCTGCTAACATTAAACAGAGCACGTCTCTTGCCAATCAGTTTAAGCCTGCAATTCTGCAATGCTTTGGAGATATTGCTGGCGCTATTGGTGGCCATTTTGAGACCTACCTCTCAGTTGTCGCTCAAGTTCTTCAACAAGCTGCAGGCGTTCAGGCTAGTCCAGATGGATCCTTTGAAATGTTTGACTATGTCGTCTCCCTTCGTGAGGGTATCATGGATGCTTGGGGTGGTATCATTAGTGCTATGAAGATTGACGGAAAGAGTATGTTGAATCCCCATCATGAACCTCGCTTTACTAACGCTCTCTAGCTCAATTATTGCAACCTTACGTCGAGTCGATCTTCGCTCTTCTCAATACGATTTGGTTAGATCAAAATAGAAGCGATGCTCTGATGCGTTCCTCTATGGGCGTTATTGGGTATGTAGAATCATCGCAATGTGGAAATCATACTAATGTGAGCAGTGACCTTGCTACCGCTTTCCCTCACGGCGAATTCTCTGCATTTTACCGTGCCGAATGGTTATCTCAGATGATCCGAGACACTCGCCAAAACCGTGATTTCCAAAGCAGAACCATTGAGACGGCACGCTGGGCCCGTGAGATGGTAAAGCGTCAAATTGGAGGAACTCAAGGCGTTCAACAAACCTGATCGTCTTTTTATTTTGAAGACCACATGAATCCAAGCTTACCTGTTTTAATGTCCTGGGGCCGGCGCGGAACTACATCATAGACGGGAATCTCGGGTCCATGCTTTGGTCTTGGTCTTCATCGCTTTTCCATCAACAATCAGATTTCTTCTTTTGTTTAGTGACTGGTCAAATAGAGGGGTCTTGTCCTCGACTGGTCACCATGGCGTTCTTTTATTTTACCAATCCCCCAGCACCGATAATCAACACAACGTTTGTACCCTCGAATCGAAAACTCCCTCCTCGGATTCCGGCGAAGTCGACGCGAATCGAAATCGATGTGATTTAGTGAGAGAGGGAAATGTTTTGCCAGCAATCCACCCAGCACAGCCAGCACAACAACACCAACCCTATAGCACTATCAACACAAATCTGTATAAAATCCCCTTTTGATACGCGCCGCATCACAAATACCCCTTAAATTTCATCAACGCGCCATCTTTCGTTACAAAGTTTCACGATTCGAGGATGATTATCGAGATGGAGAGATAACATCTTATGAAGAAGATGAAAATGAAGGAAAGACGAGACTTGGAAGGAGAAAGAAAGAAGTCACGAAGAATCTTGTAGAGAAGGAAATCTAGCTCTCAATAAATGAGGCTTGGTTGAGAGAAAGGAAGAGGGATCCGTCGATGTCGCCAAGTGGCGTTTATGGACGTCCGGAACTAACTTCCACTGATGAAAATTCGGAAAGGATGGAATAATAGAAGAATTTGTTGGGGAGGGTTGGAAGTGGAAGCGATTTGTATAAAAAACGGTTCAGCAGGATTTTTGTGTCAAGTGATACATGGATTTTTTGCACCCACCGTTTGATTAAAAGGAGAGTGTAGGGGATTTGGAAGGAGTAGATATGTGGAAGATGAGGAGATGAACGTCAAATGAAATGCGATTCCCCCCCAAATCATAGAAGGCCTTCCCCCGATGTGATATGATGCGATATGTGCTTCGTGTTCTCCATACCACGATTACATAGCTTTCTGGTGTAAATTGGATTTTGCAGAGAGTGAGCAGTGGTTGAGCGTATGTCAGGACAACCAATTTTGAAAAACAAGTGATTTCAACCATATATGTCTGATTCTAATGCAAAGCTTATCTCTATCATCTCATCTATTATCTTCACGCCTTTATGGTAACATCACTCTCTCGCAAATGATCAAAGCTCTCCTCGCTACTGTTCGTGCTGAGAAGCATGTCCCCGTCCACATCCCCATCCACGCTACCAACAACCAACATCCCACCCTTCCACAGGCCCTTCCTCTCCACCTCGGCCTCCTCTAGCAATAACCTTCTTCCCTCGCCCAAAATATACCGACGGTGCCAACTCCCGACGAACATTCCTTCCGGATCTGCCTGGTTTCGCACCCTCCTCCAATCCGTCAACCTCTCTCCATACATCCCCTCGATCTGCTTGCCCGTCGCCTCGAAATTCTTAGCCCAGTGTGGCCGTCCGCCTAACTCTCGCATCAGGTATTCGAAACCCTGGAAGTAGCGGGCTCGGCACGGGGGGTCCATGTCGTAAGGTCTATAGAGGGTGGCGTTGAGGTAGAGCGTCGGCTCGTCTGTGCATGTTGGATCAAGGTGGGGACGGGGTGTAGAACTAATCGTCGTGTCCGTGACGCGGACTTCGACTGGCGCGTGGACGTACAGCCCATCGGCAGAATAAGGGATGTTGTGAGGGACGTAGTCTGGATCTTCGGGGGTGAGGTGGTTGAGCCAGGAGCTGAGGCGGCGGAGTGCTTCGGGTCCTTTGTGTAATGGAACGGCCCACTCATTTACGAGCTGCGAGTATAGACAGTTCATGAGGAGGGCCTGGCGGGAGGGCTGAATTGCAGATGTGGAGCTGCCATTGGGGAAACCATATTGCATACCGAAAACGAACCATTCGATCCACGGCAGGATTCGAGGAACGTACTGGGCCGCGTATAGTAAGTTGTGGTATATGTGATATCCTAACCATGCATCGTAGTAAGACTTGGGAGGTGGCATGGGCACGGCGTCCGTCTTCTCTGCCGTCCATACGACTGCTCTTCTTGTGTACGGGAACCACCAGACCCTCACAAACTCGGCCTGGGTCCAAAGCTCCTTGTTCCACATATTGAACATCGATAAGTCTGTATCGATAACTTGTTTCCAAGCTAACGTGAATGCTGGTACAGCTTGGAAAGTAATCTCGACAATGATGCCCAAGGCGCCAAGTGATATCAACGCAGCACGAAAAAGCTCTTGATTCTGGCTCGGAGAACACGTCTCCGTCTTGCCATTCGCGAGTGTGATCTTTAGCTCTAGTATCGAACTTGATAATAGGCCATGGCGAAGTGTGCTGCCATGCGTCCCAGTAGAAATGGCCCCGGCAATACTCTGGTGGTTGATACTCCCCAAATTCGGCATCGCCAGCCCGACCTTGTCCAACTCCTGACCGATCTGAAAAAGTCGAGCCCCGCTCTGCATAACCACCACGCACTTCTCCTTATCCACGCTTAGAATCTCACTGAATTTGTCCAGGTTAACGAGCCAGGATGAAGTGCATATCATGTCGGAAGGGGAGTGCCCACATCCTACTGTAGTGATACGCCGCCTGCATGTTCGAGCGAGGTTGACGACTTTCTCGACTTCGATGATGGACTCCGGCTGGATGTAAAGTTCGGGGGAGGAGTGGAAGGTTCGCGCCCACGTTGATTGAAAGTGGTTTGGTTTGGCGCGAAAGGGAATGGAATCGTTGAGGGATTCGAGGGCGGTTGTGATGGCGGGGTCCATTTTTTTTATGCAGGGACCTTGGCGGAGGGGTTTGAGCTGGAGAAGGACGGTGCAGAGTTGAGGGGCTTCCCGGAGTTGATCAATGCATGATCGAGAATGATTTAAGAAGGTCGGGGTTGAATAGAGATGGGTAGTCCTTTTCTAAGCCAGAGGGACACATCTTGAGAATTGAGGTGGGTAGAGTCTAGAGCCTTGAGAAAGATGATGGGGGCTTGCTTCGGCTATTTTAGGGACGGCTCTTTACTAGTTACCGCTTTCAATTCAGCCGGATTTCGCCATAGCAGCGATTTTGTCTTCAACAACAAGTCAAGTGATTTCGGAATAGTATTCGCGGTAAACCTCTCAGGATTATCTTTTATATTCTTTATTTCTCAAGCCGACTACATTTGTCCGGCTCCGGAAGGAAATAGCCTACTAATATATTTATCTTTCATTCCTTATTCGCATCTTAGAAACGCAATACTTCCAAGTCAATCCCCTTCGCATTACAGTCGGACTGCAATTTCTTATCGGGTAGCCCGTGTGTATAACGCTCGCTCACAGGGTAGTCATGCCAATGAGATTGGAACTTCTTTATATCCACATATGAGAGAATCAGGGTGTTCAAATTTGGAACCACATAATTCATCTCTACCAAGTGAAACGCATCATAGGAAATAGTATCTCCACAGCATTTAAGTTTCAACTTCTCCAACGATTGGGGTAGACATTCAACTAGAGTTTTTTTGGGGCGAGGATCGTAACATAGAGCTGAATAATACCATGCCGACTTACTTATCTTCTGAGGTCCAAGGAGGAGATGAGCTGTAATTGAGAGGCTTGTCAATTTTTCAAAGCCAACCAGAGAGCCAATAGTTTCAATCTCATACCACTGGACAGCCGGATCACAAAATCCTTTCTCCGATCGGTAAAGGACCAATTCTCGCAAAGAGCCCCGTAAATGTGAGACTGCTTGGCCAAACCTTGGAGGTAGAAATCGTTGCTCGTTGGAGTTTTCATCATGTTCGTACATCAAATACTCTAAACTTGGGCAGCATCGGAGCAGGTTCTCTAAAGAAGAGATTGCGATGCTGCACCGTTCAAGTTTTAGTCGTGTCAGAGGGAGCACCAGATTCCCTGGTGCTACCCAGCCGCCATCGCAAATTTGATCTCCCGTGAATGAACCCAAGGTTCGATGTTCCAGAAACGGGAAAAGCCCTGCTATCCCACCAGACCATTGGTCCCGTTTGGAATGTGAGATGGAGAAACTGTTTAAAGTTGATAGTGCAGGAAAATCTTGCCCTTTGACTCTCCGGAACAAGGCTGGGAGAAAATCATCTTGGCCAGGCCCGAGGCTATTTATTTGACCTGTTTCCACATTCATATCAAGAATCTCAAGCTTTGGTAAGATTGATACCGTGAAAGTTATCCAAACATTCCACGAGGCATATTTCATCCGAGCTAGTAACTTGCCCAGGACTTGATTCGGGATGTCTCCCGTCGTATGAGAAATGATCAATTCTCTTATTTTCTCCCATGGGAATGCAAAATTATCGTTAGAAGGAGTGAAAACTGGTGCCGGACTATTATGAGCCGAGGGTTTTGGAAAGGGGTCCAAACTTTGAGTCAATTCCAGGAAAGCTTTCGATGCCAGAATTCTCTCGTCCTCTGGGGCTTGAAAAGCATCGATATGAAGACTTTTATATCGTCTCGAATAGTGTATCTCTATACTCCGAACATGTACCAAAAGGTCTGGGTTTGATAAAAGATTCCTGGTAAACCACAAGAAAGTGTACACAGATTTGAAAGCAGGGTGACGGTACAAAAACGGCGTTCCAAGATCGTGGAAGCGTCGTTTACAACGCATCAACGAAAGGAGATCTTGTGTTCCTAAACATTGTTGGTAAGGGTGCCCGGGATAATGTCTCCTCGGTATGGACACATATCCTATAATGCAGTCAAGGAGCTCGTTAGATAGGCTTTCCAAAGACATTTTGATATGATAGTGCCTTCAATGATTCTAAAAAGTGGGCTGATCTAGAATGAGCTTTCTTCATCGAGTGAGGAAAGAAGTAATATAGAGGATAAGATCTCGCATCCAGCATTGCCAAATTGTAACTATATCGCCAAGGCTGAGGAAGTATATGTAAATTGAGGTTGACCGTGAGGCTGAATCATAAAATGCCACCTTGTGTTGTGCCAATTAGATGTGCGGGGTCCTTTAGATGGAGTAACAAGGATCATCGAGACAGATCCAAATTCATTCCATCAACCACGTCCGATAAGATCAACATCCGAAATCGCCTTTTCCGCTGTTTCTATTCGCATGATTCAAACAAACTATCAATCCTGCATGTTATTGGGCGTTCCACCCTTGCTTGCAACAGCCTCCTCCGATTTCAATCGCCCAGAAGACGAGATGATCGATAATGCGTTGGCATTAGTGTCCCCCCCGTCAGCTCTTCAGCTCCCATTCAAGTAAAACGACCATCTGAAAAATGCATGATGGATGATGGATAATGTCTCGGTGTCGCCTGGGGGAGACATATAAAGCCAAAAACACATTGCGCAAACGAAACAGAGGCGAGGATAAGAGGAAAACTAAATCCGAACACCGCGCCTTGTCTGCCGGATCCGACATCGACGAACCCGGTTCCAATTACGTCACAAGAGTGGGAGACGAGTATTTGGACCTTGAACATCACAGTTTTCTTCCGTCAAGGAGAAGAAGCGCGGATTTTGCATGGGCCAGAAGCGATCAATTGTCTGCCATTCTCGAGCTATTGGAGGACGGTAGCCGGGCGACGAGAACGGGATCAAATACGCCCAATTGGGACAGGAACGAAAGAAAATCACAGCAGCTGAGCCAGGAGCTGATACCCCCGCGGGGCATTCAGCAGTCCAAGCAGACGAGGCCGTCGAAGTTTGTCGAGGTCTTTTCTAGAGACCAGGACGAAGAAAAGAACACTATGGAGCAGGCAGTCGAGGGGAAAGTCGAGGAGAGGCCCCCAAAGCCGATCCAAGCGCCTTCTAGAGATGTGGGTTATTATCCACCATGTAGGAGAAGAGCTGAGATTGACATTATGTACAAAGCTCGATACAATAGCCGGGATCGATGCCTCACTCGTCTTAGAACATTTCACTACCAAAGACGCATGGGAACTGGGATCTGCGCTCCGTAGCCGCCTCCTCCCCATCTCAACCCCCGTCGTGATCAACATCTCGCTCGCGAACCAGAGCCAGACTTTATTTCATGCGTGCACGCACAGTGGTGTGATGCCAGATAACGATAGCTGGGTGAGGAGGAAGAGGAATACGGTGCTAAGATGGGGGTGTAGCACCTGGTATATGCATTGCAAGTTTAGTGGAGACGAAGTCGCATTTAGGGACAAGTATGGGCTAGGTGCTAGCGCGGTGGATTATGCTATTCATGGGGGAGCGGTGCCGATTAGAGTCCAGGGCGTGGAAGGGGTGGTTGCTGTAGTGGTTGTTAGTGGGTTGAAGCAAGATGAAGATCATGCCGTTGTGGTCGAGGTGATTAGGGAGCTCTATTATAAAGGATCGTGACCGGCTGGTTTAGAATAGGGACATACAAAATTATCATGGCCGTATAAATATTCTCCCTTTAGCACTTATGATTCCAGATGGTCGCATTAGTTAGCACACCGCATACTCGTCAAAATTCAGGGAAGTTTCCCACAATTCACGAAGTTTACATTATCAAACTCAAGAAGAGATATAGTCGTTAACATTGATGCGGATAATTATTGAATTATGAAAGAATCAAGTCAGAGAGGGTTCTTGAAGTAGATGAAATTGCAAGTTTTGCCATCACCCTATTGTATTTTCCATACAATTTATTTAAAGTTTATTATACCTTCAGTCATAAGCCAATCCAACCTTTCCAAATGGGATCTTAATCA
The DNA here is from genome assembly GCA_037952705.1 of Haplographium delicatum. Classification (NCBI taxonomy): domain Eukaryota; kingdom Fungi; phylum Ascomycota; class Leotiomycetes; order Helotiales; family Hyaloscyphaceae; genus Haplographium; species Haplographium delicatum. Next base: position 66,367 of record JAPZPC010000042.1, read on the forward strand.
TTTCCTGCCATACAGGTGGTAAAACACTTCGAATCCCCTGTATTTCCCTCTGAGGCGTACTTCCAACCCACCAAATATGCCTTAGGTCTGCAGCCAATGCGAAAAAATGTGCCAAAATGACCAATGCCCTTGGTCTCCGCTCTTCTAAGAACGCAATGAACTTTTTGGGAGCGAGGGGAGCCAATGACATCATCTTCCTACAAACTCCCAACTCGTGCTCCCCGGTCTGCATGGAAAGCTGCACCCAGCCGATGAAACTTAGAGTTTTTTCATACGCTTCTTGCGTATCCTCATCCCATTCCTCGCCCGGGATGTCTTGCCTCAGCAAACCGAGAAGATCTTTCCGATGGCTCTCTAAAAACGGCGTATTGTCGGTCCCGAAATACCGCTCTGCGTCTTGAATGGCACGGACACAACTCGTCTCAAGGTTATCGATGGTACTCTGTGCGAGGGCAAATATGAACCCCATGCCGCGAGCCATCTGGAAATATTCCATCGGTGGAGAGTAAGGTGTCAAGTCTCGGTCCTGTAGACAGGCAAAGGAATTCATCAGTACCATGCCGGAGGCGAAACACACACTATCGGCGCTTTGGGAATCAAGTCGAGCGACGGCTCGGGAGTGCTCTTGTAAGGCTAGAGCTGTATAAGTTCGTCGGGCCAAAATCAACTCCGGGTTCGAGGGTTCAAATGCCAAGAGTTGACCAGCAGAGAGGGCTAATATTCCGTATAAGACATTATCATGTTCGAGTGCTAGTTTAGGTGCCTCGATGGACCACTATGCTCTCCATATAGGTTAGAAGAGTAGTTGCTCTAATAATTGAGTTATGTTTGAGCAAACTGAGGAGGTAGGACATACCCCACGAAGGACAGTGGCAGACTGGGTAGCGGGAAAAGTGTGGCTGGTTTTATCAATGTAATTCTGTAGAAGGCGAAGTTCGAGGAGGCGCCTAGCTTTAGTCTCGGGTATTTCAAGGACAGGAGGGAAGTTAAATGAGGCCGATGACATAGCTTCTTGGACAGCATCGTCATTGAATGTTATTGGAATGGAGATGTTAGTGCGGTAGTCTTGGAGATAGTCGATATCTTCGCATAATTGGGATGTGCTATGTTGCCGGTCGTCGGTCGAGGTAACGAGTATATTTTGATAAATGCATTGGGCACCGTGACGGTTGCAATTACCACAGATCGGCTTGTTCTCATCACACTAGAGAAATATTAGCATCTCTTGCTCCCGGCTGTGGTACCCGGCAGGGTGAGAACTGATTCCTGAACAGGGTAGCCGCATATGACAACGCTGCACCTAATATTTGACGGAACGGAAAAGGCTTCAATAAGCTCGGTAGGCTGAAACCCTTCATTGCCACCCCTCTCTAATCTTTCCTAGTCTACATCATCTGTATCTGTCGTGTGGAATAAATGTGAATTATAGAGATGACCATCTGACTGTGATATTATATAAAGACTCACTTGCAGCCCTCGAGTAACAGAATAGAGAGGAAACAACCTACTTTCACACGACGAGCTTTACACCTCTGGCAGCCAATCTTGGACTTTTTGTGATACAGCCTAGGTGCCTTTGTCTTTGTTTTCGACTTCTCCGGCGATCTTGACCCTTCCATGGCAGCGTCTCCGCCAGCTCTGATCTTTCCTCTGGCCCTTCACAGCAAGCCTCTGTCGACCTAAACGATACCGAGATGAACAGCAATGCAGACGGTGCCAAGGACAACTCATAAAATTTTATGACGATTTTCTGTTGCAATGTGTACTGTTAGGAATGTTGAAGTCGTTGAACATGACGATCATTTGGCAGGGATTCTCGGGTTCGTTTGAGGGGGCCTGTTCACTTGAGAGCGCTTTGTCCAATCATATCGCTTACTTGCCGAGACTCCAATGCTTAAATTCCTACTCCAGCTTGGCTACCAGAATTTGACATAAGGAATGGCCCATGATGATACACCGCACGTACGCATGTGGCGTTACTTAATGTAGCCCGTGAAGTCGCGGCGAGGCTGTGACTCTCTCATTTCCAGCCTTGGGCCCGTTTCTGAACATCACAAGTACATTTGGCGAGTAACGAGATGGATTTCTCTGAGGTTGCATTTAACATGAGCCACCTTCCTTTGATGCTTGCATATATATAGGTGTATAGGCTTCCTATCTTTTCCAAGCCATGCAAATCCATTCATAGCCAGGAAAAATACAATACATTACAATACAATCTTTCTTTCTCATTTTCTGCTCCTCATATCCCTTTTGTATTTTGTCACCGCCGACCTTCTCCAGAAACGTGCAATAACCCCCTCTAGACCTCGCTAGAAAGACTCAGATTTCCTGTTAGCTCCTTAGAAGTGATCTGTCCTAATTCATAATGACGGCATACTACGATGCCCAGTTAGCCATCTTCGCCCTCCTCGCCCTACCTTCCATCTACATCCTCGTCAAACATGGCCGCAATGGGGTTTTGGGCTGGATATACCTCTTTGCATTCTGCAGTCTCCGTGTCGTAGGGGCCGCCCTCTCGCTTCATCCCAAGAATGGTTCTTCCACGGGATCGATAATATCGAATATTGGGCTCAGCCCTTTGCTAATCGCAACGGGTGGGATATTACACGAAGCGTACGTCTCCATTCTTTTATCTCCACATATAAAACTGACACCCTCCAGACGAATATACCGCAATAAATCTTTAAATTCGAAAATTGAATGGATTCTTGTCCTCCTTTACCATATTCAAATCATCGCCGGCCTCGGACTAATTGCATCTGGCTCTTCAGCCTTTTCATCCACAAACACCAACCCGACCGATTTGACATTGATAAAAGTAGGCATTGCTATCTTGGTGGTCGCCTGGGCAATCTTGTATCTCTGGTCGCTTTACTCCCTTCTCCCTTCTCAAACAACACCTTCTTCGTTCACGTATATGTCTGGGTCAAAGGTATGCATCCACTTTGAGCCCGTTTAATTTCTCTAAGAAACCTCTGCTAACGGTTACCATTCAGCTATTATATGGTGTACTCATCGCCCTACCGTTTGTAGGTGTAAGATTATTCTACAGCGTCGTATCTATTTTCGCGCCATCGCGGGCTCTGAACCCGGAGACCGGAGATATCGGTTACAAGGTTGGATTAAGTCTCGTCCCCGAGGTACTGGTTGTGCTAGCGTTGGAGTTGGCGGGGTTCATGACTCGGAATGTAATGATGAGTGATAAAAATGATACAGGTAGAGATCCAACCACACGACAGTATGTCTGATGTTCTCGATGGTATTGAGCAGCAGTAAGATAGAAGATTAATTTCATTACATCCTTGTATCGGTATTTTGAATTGTAAGATGTTACAGTTTGGCGCTGTCTGCGTTGTACATTGTTGGATAAAAGTCCAGTAGATAGAAATATATAACTCGAACTTCTAAAGCCAGTTTTAGACATTTCATTAATGGCCATCTTCAGCTTGCACACAATATGTGATAAATATTTTCTGAACAGCACGGAGATGCCATCTCCGTAGAGGGTTTCCTGGTAAACTACGCAAATTTCAATAATTTCACACAATCGACTTGAAAAATTTAAGAGATATTCCTATAACTGATCGAAGATATATCAATTTCAAGATCAAAAGCCTGTTAGAAATAAATAGGACAGAACTTTGAAAAGATTTCAGACATATCATCAATGGATATCCAAGCCCCTCGTCCCCAAAAGTATCACATTAGAACCTGGATGTAATACCAGAGAGCTCAGCAGAACTGAGCAGGGGATAATTTATATGAGAGCAAGGATGCGGGATCTCCTTCTATAGCGGACTTTTTTCTGTTTGACCCATACAAATATTTTGTACTCGGTGTACAGGTTCTACTATATCTGCCTAGTTTAGAAAGGATTGGCGGCCTCACACCCCCTGTCGCGACCTTCGTCCACAATTTACTAACACATTCTGGCAGATGCCACCGACGGCAGGATCCGAGCCGCGTTCAGTCTAGTTCAGTACAGTGCTGTACAAGGCTACATAAACCAACCTCCGTCACTTGTTATTTTGCTAGGCCTTGGCCTATAAAAAATAATAATTTGTTTATTCTCTTGTGACTAAACCCGTATTAATAAGACTCCGCCTTGCTTGCTATAACCACGCCGATCAATACCTAGGTAGATCATTCAAGTTTTTAGGAGAATAACGATACAGTAGCTTGTCGCAACGCCAACAAAATGCCCTAGCATGGCCAGGACCGCACTGTACACCCAAACGATGCTACGATGGCGCTGACCCGGACTTGCTTTGGTGCCTGGCCAGCTGAGTCTCAATTTTCAAACATAAATTTAAACCGTACCTAGAAATAACGGTGCTAGTTCCTCAACCTTTAAAAAGATCCCGTTCCCCACCTTGGTGGCTGCACCATGTAGCAAGAGCTGAACAACGAATCGGTGTACACGTGAACGTTCGAGCTGGGCCCCAAACGCGCACTTTATCACTTATTTGGGGTTATCTTAGCGAATGTACATGAAAACTGTAGGGCGGGCGCCCCGCCTCTTCAACAAATACATGCTTTGAGATCTTCGAAAATGCGCTTTGTGGCTTATTTTCTGCAGCTGAGGAAGAAGTGGTGCGACCCTATCCCCGGCATTTATTGGCACTTTGCGTCTCCAGCTCTCCCGCCCCCAATGCCAACGTCTTTACTTCAACAAATAACAACAAATTACGCATCGATATTGATAGAAGAGGAAATACAATAGCGTATAAGGGGGTAGAGCTGCAGAGAAGCAGACAGCATGCATTGCTCTCGTGCAGCAAGTCTTTTCAGGTTCGTGGAACTTCGCACAGAAGAATACAAATAGTGACAGACCAGGCCTACTGCTGAGATGAGGCTCACGCAGCTTCTTTTTGGGAGATGTACGAGCTGTAGTTACTTTAATACTGCTACTTAAGATTATATCAGGCTCTATATGGTGCCAATAGTGCAAATTCTTATTCCAGTTTTTTCGAACGCTCTCCAGCCCTCTTCTACCCTAGGGTCAGCTAACAGCTTCATTCCGGCTTCAAAGCATTACGAAACGGCTTTTTTTTCTAGCACTGAGCACCCAACCAGGTAATAATCTCCCGTCTTCTTCTTGTTATAAATGATTGCTAACTTATAAAAAAGACTTTCAACTCCAAAATGGCTGAAGACCCCGATCCCAAGGATACCTCCACCGTCCAGGCTACAAACTTAGGCGAACATAATCCAAACCCTGTCAATCCTGCCCTAGAAAAATATAAATCAACATGGGGATTTAAGATCTGGCTTCTCCTGCTTGGGCATACAGTTTGCAGCATTGCTCTGTCCTTGATTATATCCTTGGTTATAAACGGTTATAATGCTATCGACACTACAACACCCCGAAACTTTGATGGCAAACTTCATCTCAGGGTTTCCGATATGACTACGCTTGTTTCAGCGGGGCTGGTTGTCAACAAGTTCTTTACTAACTCTTGGACAGCCGTTGCAATGTGGAAATGCGCTTATATATTGGCTTACAATACCAAGTCGGGGCTTACTCCTAACCAGCTGTCGTTTATGACAAAATATAAACTGCCTCCATGGATCAGCTATCCATTCCGAATACCAAAAGGGGGGCGGAGCTGGATTATTCTTTTGGTACTGTTCGGTATATTTCCCCAACAGTTTATTGCGCCTCTTATTTCTGGAGCGGTGAACTGGAACCCGGTTTCCGTTCCTGGAAGCGCAGAATCTCTAGTAAATTCAACAAATCCTACCGCATCTGGTGTTTTGTGGGAACAATATCCAGGCAACGCCGACACATCTATGGCTGTGAGGCAAGAAGTCCTTGGGAGAGCTCAAGGGCTTGCTAGCTTGGCGTGGTCCGACAACTCTACTCTCTTACGAAACGGGTCCTCTGCGACTGGGAATGGATGTCGCCACGTTGTCCTCGGTAGTGATGAACCAACGGGCTCAACACTTACGAATTCCACCGTGCCTTGCATCACATTTCATAAAATTGACTGGGCAACGTCAAATAGCCAGATTTCAAGCGCGGTGGCCAACGATGTCTTATCTTACGCGGCGACAGCGCTCAGCCAGGTAAACGCCAGTCTAGACCTCGACACAACTCCTGGTAAAACATTACTCTTTAACCCCAATTTACTTTGGAACGTCTCCCAAACCGGCCTTCGCCCTCCCTCGATTGTCTCCACTCCCCAGACTCTTGCTATAGTTGTCGCCAACGGTGCCCCAAATTGCACCAATCCCAGTCCCAATAGTATATTTGGCAACATCACCGGCATCCCACAGTATCTCTACCTCTGGTACGGAGCCTGCTATGCCTTCGCCAATGTTACTCTTACAGCCGGTGTTGCTACAAGCCCAGTGAGCAACTATGTTGCCTCAAGCGTTATTGAAGACCAGACGCCCATCGACGAAGTTGTTTTCGAACCTAACCAATGGGTTCAAGAGGCAATTTGGATTCTCCCAGACCTTATGACCCAGCTAGCAATTATGAATTCTTCGCAGATACCAACCTGGGAAAATCTTGATGCATACACCGAGAATATAATTCGCCAGGGCTATCTAGCAGCTTGGGACTCTTTCCATGAAAAATTTGACGACTTGTCGATTGCGGATAGTACGATATCTCCTGTTATCATTGAGGTATCAAGGATCCAGGCCAGCGTCTCTAATGCACGAATATTTGGCTGGCTAGCTGTGTCCCTGCTGATGACCGTTGGCGGCATTTTACTGCTCGCACTACCACCTGGAGAAGAAGTACAGGATGTGCCGGATGGCGTCATTTCTAAGGAAAGGAGAGAGGGAAAGAAGGATGTGAAAGAAATTTTGAAAGATTTGGCTAGCTTGGACCTTTTCTAGGTTAATGCATTATTAGAGCTGAGCCAAGGTTGCCAACGTCCTTTGATATCAGGTACAATCTTTTGGATAGTGACTGGCTCGGCTCGGCGTAGCCCAAAATTGTTGGAGCTGTCTGAAAGAGAGATTCTAAGTCCCTACGCACTATCGAGAGACTTTTAGGGTAGGCATAGTGTTTGAGATCTTGGGCGCCTTTACAAGAGAAGGCAGGCCGATTATAAGTCCTCAAGGTGATTGTTTGTCAACGACACTGCTGATAGTGATGGAGAAGTGGCTTATACCAACGAAAAAGTGAGTTGGGCCGGGAACCTTTACGGTTTGTTAAGTACAACAATTAGACTATATTTTATTTAATATTTATAGTTTAAGGAATCAGATTCTTATTTTCACTCTTGTACCGTCGTTATAAAGTACTAAATGTTCAAAACGCTACAAGGTTAACTCGCTACAAGTAATTGCTACGCCGCAGAGATGCACCATATCCGGTAACCCATCTAACGGATATCGGCAAAGAGGGTCCAATGGTGGGGGTGGATCTTACATATCTCCATCAAGGCAGCCTTTGAGAAAATTTTGACACCTCCCAATAGCTAAAAACGCCACATCACCAATGGCTCAGCAAGTTAAACTCCCAGATGGGCGGACTATCGACTACCTCGTGTCTGGCTCGAAAGATGGCTTTCCTCTCGCCTGGATTCATGGTACCCCCGGGGCATATTTGCCTATACCAAGTCTCACCGCTACCTGCGAGAAGAAAGGAATAAAGCTCATAACGGTCTCAAGAGCAGGATATGGTGGCTCAACAAGGAAGAAGGGAAGAAAAGTGGTCGATATGGTGGCGGATATATTAGCTGTTAATGAACATTTGGGAGTGGGGAAATGTTTAGTAGGTGGCTGGAGTGGTGGCGGTATGCTAGGCTTACTCAAGTCTCACTTCAAATTAATGAATACCAACTGATCTTACCAAATAGGCCCACATGCTCTTGCCTGTGCAGCTCGACTGCCCGGTTGTATCGCCGCGCTGTCTGTCGCAGGCGTAGGTCCGTACGACGCCGAGGACCTAGACTTCCTCGCGGGTCAAGGTGAAGACAGTGAGTGAGAATCTGCAACGTCCAACGTTTCGAAAGTTTTTAACCCCTCTCTGAATAAGACATCAAGGAATTCCACACTGCCCTAAAGGGGGAAGAAGAGTTACAAAAGTTCTGTGCAGAGGCCAGGCCTGAGTTATTAAAAGCGGACATCGACAGTTTCATAAATGAGATGGCCAGTCTCCTCCCCGACGTTGATAAGAAAGCATTGACAAAGGATGCCGCCATAGGCCAGTACACACTGGATTCGTTCAGTGAAGCCCTCAGAATCAATTCTGACGGCTGGGTGGACGATGACATGTCCTTCATCGTGCCGTGGGGTTTTGAACTGAGCGAAATCAAAGTGCCCGTGCTACTTTATCAAGGATCTGTGGATATGATGGTGCCGTTCGCTCATGGAGAGTGGCTCGCGAAGCACTTGCCTCAGGATCAACTCAGAAAGCATCTCCTTCAAGGAGAGGGTCACGTTTCTATCTTCCTTGACCACCAAGATAGTATGATAGATGAGTTGCTCGAGCTAGCGAAGCTGTAGGCAAACTCACGCCCAATGATATTTTTTTCAATATTTTTCAACTTTTCAGAAATTAGGACTCCAAATATACAACAAGGAATACAAATTTGACTTTTCTCACAACATGAAATAGTCTCCCTTTGTGTAAGAAGTGTTATCATAGAATCCTAGACCCATAGAGCGAGCACCTTAGAAGACTCTTCAACAGCTCTTATATGATTAGGTGCCTCACAGGTAACAAATCCTGTCAGCCATATCACATGACACTATACCAAATTTTAGAAGTGAAATCTGGCTGGGAAGCAGAATCATCATTACTATCAGCATTGACCCCAAGCCTTAAATCCCTGCGCATTTTCACACAAATAGCGCCAAAGCTCAAAGTACAGTTTTGCGTTTATTCTGCTCTTTCAGAAAAATCGGAGAGTCTTAACATGAAAAATCAAATTCATATCAGTTCCAGATCTAATCCACATTGCCCTGTAGCCACCACATCTATCATTTCTTTTGGACGTCTTCTACCTCTTCACGAGGCATTCCCCATCTGCTCCGTGGACATGAAACGTGCACATTGGCAGCTTTCGTGGGTCTTGAACAGAAGCTGCTCTGGACTGCATACGAGCGTGCGTGACATAATCAAAGAGAAGATCAGGCTCTTCGCTCAGAAGCTTTTGGATCTCGGTATTCGACCAGATTTGGACATGCTGTTCAGACTTGGAGAGGCCATGTAGAATGTAATACAGACAATAAACAACATATTTGCGAAGGGGAGACGATTCTTCGGTTCCTCTATACCAGAGTTTCATATAATCCAGAGATAGAAAAAGGCCCTGCTTGAGCTCCTGGCTGATATAGTCCGTCATAGCCTGGTCGATGAGGTGAAACAGGCAGAATTTGTCCAACATACGACAGAAGCTCACCAGAGAGTAGCTGATAGTTTTCTTCTCGTCAGCTAGATTGATAATCTTGATTGAGGGCAATCTTCCGGAATACACCCAATTCATCAAAATACCAAATGACTCCGGGCTTTCCTCTGGAAAGCTGGCTGAGTTTGTGGCTGCCTCCATGAATTGGGAATTGAACATTTTTTCAAAGTATGGTACCTTTCGACAGAGAAGTTTCTTGTGGACAGCCATGACCAGCCTCTGTTCTCCATTTCCAACCTGAATGTCGATTAGCTTATCACCAAGCAGCCTAGCAATGTCAGTCAAAATCAAATAACAGTTTTTTTGGAAGCATACTGAATAAACTCCTCCTCCTCCTCTTCTTCTTCCATGCATACTCTCTTTGCTCCGCCGTCTTCGGCAGGTGGCTCGACGGATCGCTTCCAGGAACACTTCTTTGTAGGACTCATGATGAGAAGTTTGTAACTTTTCTCATAAATGCATCTGAAGCTAGACACATTTACAAGCTCATCGCTCCAGGAAAAGAATCGTGTGAAATTAGTTCTTAACTTGAGATGAAAGATCAAAGGGCGAGAAGGGGAATACGTAGAAGTATGCTCGAAGCTGCCAACCGAGTTAGCGCTATCCTAGGGATATCGAAGCAGATATGCTCATACTCTTGATTCAGCTCGAGCGAGGAACGTATGCTCTGGCCAGGTTGGGTTTGGGTGTTGTCAAGTCTAGTTGGAGGTAAGGGGAGCGATGGCAGTAGATCGGGAAGTTAGTCGAATGTTCTTAGACATTCTTTAATTTGCTCAAAATATTCACTATGGCTCGATTCACTTCAGTTTTCGTTCGCTATCTCAAGTTAATGATACTCTGCTATTCTTCTGAGACAAACAAGATGAATGTTTGAGGCTAGAGCTTGGCTTGAGAAAGCCTAAATTTTATTTCTGGGTTTTAGGCCCTCTAAATAATTCTTCCATTGCTTCTTCGACCTGGCTCAACGGGAGCCTTGTTTCTCTCGGTCTTTATAGACTTTGGCAATCGATTCCATCTATCTTGTCAATCCCGGATACTGCTGTATTTTGGATCAAAGTTCCAACGGTATTTAAACTCAAATTACTTGTGGCGCCAGAAGGAGTGTGAAAGGTAAGCCAAACACCATAAAATTGACTAAGGATTGTTGAGCGCGGCCTTTTATTTATATAAGTTGGGTTAACTTATCCGTGTCTTTACTTATCTGAGCAAGCTCGCGAATTAATGTGTTTCGGGCGGGTTGTTCCACAAGACATCTGTCAATGTAGGTACCCTACCCTACATTGACAAGGTTGACTTGCCGAGAGCCAGGAGACGACAAGGCCCGCTTAAGCTTGAAACTTTGAAGAACCTCACAGGAAACATTCACGGTTGGTTGATGGTAGGGGTGACTGTCTTTCTGCTACGCATCCTTTAATACTTGAATTTAGTAAATAGGCTGACATTCTGTTTATTGACTTTAAGAACCAAAAGTATCTCCTTCTCATAAAAATATTAAAAATTTAACTAGAAGCGAGTCCAAACAATCCAGAGTGTTTGTTTGTACCCCAGGAACGGCATAATGATGGTGGTGGCTTCAGGTGAATTCTGATTAGTTCTATGAGCCCACTAAATTCCCCCACTTTCCAACACGCTACGTCACTAACGCTTATGATTCGCTTTGGCCTTAGACCCCTTATCCGACACCCGCACGCCATTACCGCGAACACGATTCAAAATCCCAAGAAACATATAATCCATCCTCTTTTCCAGATCAGCTTGACATACTAAAGAGAAGAGAGGTCTCGGGTGACCAGCTTCTCAGAATGAATTCCCCAATCGTAGGAGCTACCATCCAGGCTTGCGTCCTCAGTGCGACAAGCAACATCATCGCGCAGTTCATCACTGCTTACAAAACCGTGAGCTCTTCGCCATGCGCTGGGATTATTTTGGGAGCTAATAGACATACAGGAATCTTATATAATTATTTGGACTCCAGTCTTTCAATTTGTTCTCTTCAGCGCCCTCAGCTGCCCTCCGAACTTTCTCTGGTATATTCGTCTGAACATCCCTCCTTAGCCCAAGCATACTGATATCTGCCCAGGCAATCTTTCCTCGAAGCCTCGTTTCCTTCCCACTACTTGACACCTTCTAGCTCCGCCATCTCTGCTGCTGCCTCCAATAACGAGAAGGAGCTCGATCGCGAAGAAAAAGTCCACGAAATCCTCGAATCCAAACTCTCGATCCAAAACACACTCATCAAATTTGTAATCGACCAAACAGCGGGTGCTGCGTTCAATACTCTCTTATTTTCACTAGTTTTTGCCGGCTTTCGGGGAGCAGGCTATGCTGAAGCATTAGATATCGCCAAGGAAGAATTTTGGCCTCTGATCAGAGCAGGATGGAAGGTCTGGCCGCTCGTGAGCGCAATCAATTATACATTGGTGAAGAGTGTAGAGATGAGATCACTGGTGGGTAATCTGGCGGGGTTGGCATGGGGAGTTTATTTGAGCTTAATTAAAGGATAAATGCTCTAGATAGAAACATGTGATGGACTTGGATTTAGCGACTAGATGATTGCGGCAAGGCATCCGATAGAAGTATACATCACTACATGAATATCTTCACAAAGACGATCATTTAGCAAACTATGGTTCTATAGCCGGGGTTCAAAGAAAGTTCTTTGTATATTCCGCAAACATTCCGTGGAAGTTTCCCCCTGCAAGCTCGTTTAAGCAAAGAATGGAGATATACTTAGACAAAGGCAGTTGCCACAAAATCCCAATTCTACATGAGCTACAAATGGGCCGGATCTTCCTGAACCTGTTAATCAAATCTTTTGCGCAGCAGCAATAATGGAAGGTGGAGAATATGATCCCCGCGCCCCAATTTCTTCTTACCTACGCTCAATGCTCAATCCTCCAGAGGCACCAGCCCAAGGAAGAAGCGATTCTTCCAAAGATGTCGCGCAGACTCTCAACCGTCTAGACGTAACCTTAACCCATATCAGAAACAGGTTAGGAGAGCTTGATCAGGCACTGAGCGATGTTGATCAGACACTGGCTTGGGCTGAACAAACGCTTAGCGAGAAGAAGAATACAGAGAAAATGAACTCAAGCGCATCAAAGCTGCATGATTATATGCAATCAGAAATGGATATCTCAGCTGTGGAGGAAACAGATGGTGCATCACATCCAGTGGAGCAGATCTCGACAGTGGCTCTTGAACAATTTCATGGAGACGAAGATCAAGAAGAACACAACAGTCTCTTTGGGAGTAATTCGGAGAACGAGGAAGATATATCTACAGCACCGGATGATCCGCAACCAGCATCCAACTCCTCTGGATCCGAGCCCAATGCTACGCAATCCTTCCAAGAACCTTCAAATCTCTCATCATCCGCAGAAGCGCCGAAAATGCCGAAAACAGTTACGAATCAAGTCGAGGAAACCCCGAGACAATCAACAATTCGCAGACGATACTCTGACGATTTTGATTTGGAATGTCAGCGTTCGTCTGATGACGACGAGATCAACGAGTGGTTTGGTGAGAAGAGAAAGGAAAAGACCGTTTTTGTAAATGGAAAGTTTCAAAAAGAGAGCGCGTGGAGGAATACCCGGGGTAATGTGGATGACTATACCGAGGAGTATGATGATAATGATGATATTGATGATTTGGGTGAATATGATTATCCTTAAGATCTGCGGAGTCTTAATTGGGACAGGAGAAAGAGCGCTGAGGTTTCTTATGTCTCATGTTTTGGTAAATTCAGTTATTTGATTTCTCGAGTATAAGGTTTTTGGTTTCATTGCCAGTTTCTTGGACTTTTTTTTTTCATCTTAAATTAGAATTATTGAGACAACTGTGATATCGGCCTTGTAATTGGTTTTCCGGTTTCGTTCGAGTAGATGATCCCGGACAAAGAAATCACAATAGAACAGTTGTCGACTTTAACTGGCTCTATTGTTTACCTTTCTTTTAAGAGTATTTGAGATTATCTAGAACAGCGAAAGAAAATGCTTATATATAATTCCTGACGGTCTTCAGAAGAGTTCTCTCTCTAACCTCTCGGTTACTCATCTTTTTTCCACCCGCAAAATCGAACTACAATTAACGCACAAAGCAATCAAAATGTCTTCAAATCAGCCACTACGAAAATTGAATTCAACTTCTTCCGCTTATATCGGAGGTAAGTATGGATCTGATGGCGAGGATGAACGGGCGGAGAAAGCTAACAACGAATCGGTATGTTCAAAGGATGAATATCCACCAATACCTTCCGAGCAGGGACAAAGCCTCGACAAGACCCACCCAAGTGGTAGCCAATCTGGCATAAATATTCCAAAGATCAAAGTTACTCCGGCTGGGGAGCCAGCCCCACATCAACATTCCACCTCTATGAGCTGCGGCAAGAGTGAGAATGAGATAGACCAAAACAGGAATTTGAGCCCGCCTCAGTGGCGGCACGAGGAAAAGGAGGGCCAGGTTTTTGAGAATAACGAGAATTCTGATCTTGCGCTATGGCTCAAAATTCGTCGTTTAGATGCAAATACCGGTAAGTGATCTCCGTTAACAAGAATCTATAGTTGTATTTGATCAAGATAGCAACAACATAAATTCATAGCTGATTACGTTGGGGAGGGTCAATCATATAATCGATGGCTAGATAAAACGGACAATATTATCACCAATGATTGGGTGAGTTCATGAGGTTCCCAAATATTCCTGACCGTAGTGTGTCTCGACTTGCAGCCATCATATCATTCTGAGATATGAGGTGGAAACAAGATGTTCTACTAGACCGGAGATGAGAGTAGATCTTATGAAAATGGAAATTACTATAAGCTCCTATTAAAACCCCACCTTTGTTGAAAAGCTCTATTGAATAAGTGATGAAAACAAGATGTAACTATTCTCAAATATTGTAATAACTTCTGAAAGACAGTCTTTTATGGTAACACCCACTTCTGGGGTGAAGCCTTCGCAAGCCGAAGCTAGATCGTCAATTGAAACTCGATACGATGAACAATCCTGAATAAATGATGTCACGCATTCCCTCATAGCCAAACCACCTGTCATTTTTCCATGTAATTCTGCCAAACTCCCATCTTCTCTACCCAAGCGAAAAGAAAAGGGGTAAAGCCAAGCCATCCTCGGTACACCGCCCACTCCCCTAAATACCCCGCATGCAGATCGCCACCCGGAACCTAAACTTGCCGAAGTTAGATCGAGAATAACCTTAAATGCAAGCCACTAGTTCTACCTCTAATTACACAGGTGGCGTACAAAACGACGTTTTCGGACGAATGAGTCGCATTTCTCTCTATATTAGGCTCAGCTGAGACGGATCTGTGTTGCCGGGTTGGGTGGTGAAGAATTGCGGCTGACATATCGTCCGCTGTCATGGCCTAATCCAGTTCTTAGTCGCCGATGCAGAGCCACTCCCGTTCTCCAGGTTATGACGTTGAGGCTGCGGTTTGTGGAGAATAGGACGGTCAGAGAAAGTGATTTCGTTTTGGGTTCTCTTCTCTCATGACTACTTCAACTTGGAATCATTTGGAATAGTCATGGTTGATACTTTTCCCTTCTTTCAATAGGAAGATATAACTATGATGGTTTTGATCATCATTCATATCATGTTCACACCAAACAGCTTTGAAGCACAAGAATCATCAGCCGCGTAATCTTAGCTGGTATATTCTAGTATATTAGCCTGTAGAACATAGAGAATACCAATGCCTCGGCACAATTTGGGTTACCTACCTTGATTGGGCTATTGTTCAGAATGAAAGATGCTAACGATCAACGGTCTCGGGCTATTGTCGATCATCAAGCCTCAAAGGGCTCACCAAACACAACTCATGACCAATTTAGTCCATCTGATTTGTCAAATTTCTTGCCGCCCATATTGCGTGTTCAAGGCACAAATAAGTTTTAGCAGCTTTAACGACTATGACCACAGTATCGCTCTCACCTATACACCATCTAACCAATTAGCTATGGATCAATCCTGCAGACGGGCCATCCCAATTTGACCGACAGTGGCCGTGAATAGCTGAAGTCTGACGTTAGTCAAGATGATGCTATGGGTCTGCCGAGGAACAATTCCAACAATCTGCGGGGAAGGAAGTTATCCCCTCTCCTTCCTTTTCAATATCGCCGCCGAGGCTTAATATATAGACTTGATATCACACCAGCGATTCCTTTACCAAGATCGTTTTGAATCTTTGGGATTGCCTCACAGTTCTGAGGCCTGTCTTTGTTCTGTGCTCAGCAACTATGAAGTTCTCTCTAATCACAATAGCCCTCGTGGCCGACACGGTCACAGCCTTCCCTTTCGTTGCTGATATGCCAGGTGTGGATTCGAGCTTGTTTCACAAGCTCAGACGCCAACAACCTCCTTCCCCTGGACAAGCAGGCAGCGCCGCAACTTGTCCGTTCAACAGCGATCACGTTCCTGCGCCGGGCGTCACTACTCAGTTTCCATATAACGGCGCCAAAAATGGTCTACCGGGAAAGGGTATAGGTGGATATAAGGTGCCGGCCGATGGAGATACCGCGCATCAGTTCGTTGCGCCAGGACCAAATGATGTCCGTGGCCCATGCCCTGGGTTGAACGCTGCAGCGAATCATAACTTCCTCGCTCATGACGGAATTGTAACCTTCGATGAACTTGTCGGTATGTAAAATGCTCCTTCATTCAGCTTTAAACTGACAATCCTAGACGCCCAGCAAAACCTGTACAACGTCGGATACGATTTAGCCATTACTCTAGCTCTTCTGGGACTAACACTCTCAGATGGCGATCCAGTGACCGAAAAACTCTCGATCGGATGTGATGCTACAACAAGAACGTCGTACGCTGCAGTATTAACAGGATCCGAGCCAGGATTGGATGGTCACAACAAATTCGAAAGTGATACTTCTCTCACTCGAAATGACTACTTCTTGGCTGACGGTGACAACTTTTCATTCAACGGCACCCTTTTTCAAATGATGACAGAGACGACGGGCGGATTGTATAACCGAGATGGCCTTGCCAAGTACCGCTACCAACGTTATCAGCAATCTCTTCAAGAGAATCCAGGTAAAACCACTTCTCTCTCATTGAAGCCATACAACATTAACTAAAGAGTATCTCAGACTTCTTCTTCGGACCTCTCTCATTGCTGCTTTACGGAGCTGCTTCCTTCTTGTACGAATTGATGCCATCCGGGCCGGACTATATTCCTGATGAGGCTACAATCTCATCTTTCTTTGGAGCTGAGAAACAAGCTGATGGGAGCTACACTTTCAACAACATGGAAAAGATCCCAGATAACTGGTACAACCGGGTCTCACCTTACTCAAACGTAGACGTAACAACCGAAATCCTTGCCTTGTATCTAGAGTACCCCGTTCTCTTTGGTGGTGCCACTGGCAATGGTGGATTTGACCTCATCAACTTCGGAAGCATAAGCAACGGCAAGCTTGTTGCTACTCCGGGACCTGAAACGGTTTGCCTGCTGTATCAACTCGCTACTGAGAACATACCCTCGTCTCTTAATGGCGTAATAACTCCAAGCGTGGCTGCTCTTACTCTTGTCGTAACGAAACTTGGATCTACTCTCGAGAGCCTTGGCTGTCCTATACCACTCACGAAATAGATAACGGATCAGATATATTGAGGCCATGTTGACACTTGATGCGATGCATCAGGTGTAAAAGTTTGGAGCCCCTGACAGAAATTGTATAGTATTTAGCGAACTATTTATATGGCGTCCAGGTGAACATATTGTAAATAAACGAAACTCGGGTGGGGGAATAGGATTAGTCTCCAAAAAAATTTCAAGAAATCCTCCACAACATTCCTCCCGCAAGATCGTGGATACATTGGAAAAATTAGACGATTTTATGCTTCTAGTGACTCCGTGCCTTCTTTCTATATGTAATTTTCTTGGTTTTCGTGACAGACCAGCGAAACTGAAAGGGGATGGAAGGATGAACAGACTTCTATTATCGCATATGTGAGGGTTTTGTCATTGGAACCGAAATACCAATTCTAGCGTAATGAGAGAAGAAATATTTCATGTCCTTTTCAACCGAGCATGGTAGCAGTTGATAAACCTGGAGCCAACGTATTCGTGATGTTCTCAGCAATATAATTTGACTTAATAATGGTATGGGGAACAAAGTAATTTTCGAATATCGAGGACAACAAGGATGGAAATTCACTATTTTAACCCATAACCAATTCAAATCTCAAAAAGTAAAATAAAGTGAGCAATCTTTGTTAACTAACAATCTTCAATCCAATTCAAGCTAAAGATCATTCAACTTCGAACAGTCAAGCCGGCTGAGATGGATGAAGATTTAATATTGCCCTCCCAGGAGGCACTTGCCGATGAGTATGATGTCTTTGCCATCAACTACTACGATTCTAATGGCAAAATGCATCGTACCACTTTCATCAATAGCCATGAGGCAAACCCCACTTCGTCTTCGGAATTGAAGAGCTCAGAGGACCTCATTGAAGAGATATTGGAAGAACAGTACCGCGGACAGGCGGAAACCTGTCATCGAATCTCTAGCAGAGGATGGAGTGCTCGTTCAACATCCCGATCTACATCTAAGAGCTCGACTCCAGTGGCAAAGGACCCTGTCGACAACATCGTGCCCATGCCAAGCAACCAACTCAAGGGAAGCAAGAGCTTTACTCTAGTTCGACGATGTTTCAGTTCTGGTGCACTCAAGAGCCCTAGTCGGCTTCTCACTCGATCTCTCAGTGCTTCTGGAAAATTCGATGCCGAGCCGGCCAGAGACCACAATTTTGGCGGTAGCAGTGGCAATAGCAATGGCAATGATAATGATAGAGGCCAAGAGTCTGGATTCGGTCCAGTCGCCTCTAACTCGTCAGAGCCACGCCTCGTTTACGGTCGCCGCGTGTTCGCCCTTCCGCAATTCTCATCCCCAACCATCATCAAACGACAGCAATCCTCCTCTATTTCCACTTCTACCTCCACCTCTACCGCAGTTCGTGGCCTTCTATACTTTACCCAAAAGGAACGAGAAGATATTGAGAAACTTGTCGACTCCGTCCCCAGGAGTTGTGAGAAGCACGAGAACTGTTTCGAGTGTACCAGCAAGGAACTCGCATACCAATATCTAAAAGCCCTCCCAACGACCATGCCGCCAGAAGATCGCCAAAAGATTATTAACAACAATCGTTCTTTGCGAAATATCAAAAATGTAAGCAGGTGAAATGACCCCCGTTTAGAAAGTTCTAATATTGTCCAGGAGCTCGAGAATCTGGCAGATTCGGGAGCCATCAGCGATGAAGCGTTTGACACAATCATGAGAGCACTCCCATCCGAAGCATCATTCAACAACAATTCGCGAGCAACCGCCCCTTCTCCATCTGTCCCGACGAACGAAATGAATAACCTCAGCGTGCAATCCGCGCCACCAGTATACGCCCCTGCGGTTCCCAACAGACAACCAAGTGTCCCCCCAGCGAACGAGCTCACTCGTGCCATTGCGTTGTACCGATACGAAGGCACCGCTCAAGACGACTGCAAATTCGAAGTAGGCGACAATATCTCTGTGACTCAGTACTTGAACGATGACTGGTGGATGGGACGCAACACTCGAACCGGCCAGGAAGGCATATTCCCCAAGAATTACGTCCAAGTTGCACAATCTAGCTTTAGCCCACCTCCTGGTCCACCACCTGGCCAGGGTGCCTACAGCAATGAGAAGGCAAACTACGCTCCTCAGTACCCATATCAGCAGCCAGCACCTTCTCCGGGACCAAGCAATCCATATGATAGTTCTGTCCCACCTATGGCAGTTGCATCACAACCGACTGAACACAAACCTGGAAAGGGTCAAGAAATGGGAAAGAAATTCGGAAAGAAGCTTGGAAATGCTGCAATCTTTGGTGCTGGTGCCACGATTGGAGGCAATATTGTCAATTCCATATTTTAGACGATTTCGTGAGACTATCGTGGCTATCATGGCTATTGCTTCCGATGACGAATCCGTGGGCTCTCTCTGCTTTATAGATTGTCTTCGAGAGCCTCTTTCCTATGTGTTACGAATTCTCGTGTCCGGTGGATGGTTAGCATACATTATCTACGGAGTTCCGGTGGAATGCTTCTTTTTGTTGGTAGCAGCTGCATTGGATGCGAAGCTGTTTTTCTCTCTGCGATATGTTCTCCGAGACAAAATGGTGTTGCATAGAATTAATATCACGAGTTGGGACATAACTGTCGATAGGTTTATACTAGTCCTTGAATAAAAGAAGATCTTTTCGATTTGCGGCTTTTACTTGATACAGTGACTAAGGCTAAAGATTTGTGAAGCAATTGAAATTTTGCCCTCGTTGCGCCCCGCAATGGCTGATTGGTCATTGACAACCAATTCATATTTAACCCAAGCATAAGTGTGCTTTATATAGGTATCTCAACAGCATACTGATACGGTTAGTCAGGGTTGAAACCCCCACTTAGGTGTCGGAGATTCTCAGGATTCCAAATACGTCACGTCCACCCTAGTCGAGAGATACAGTTGAGGTGCCCCGCATTTCGAGCTCAACTTCATCTCTCTCACCCTTCACTCTTCGTCCCACTTACATATCCAAATGCAATTGCGCTACTGTTATCTCAAGACATCCACGCCTCTTTTACAGCGATCGCTTTCCATTTCCCCGCGTCAACGGCAATATAAATACCCTCTACAAATTACGCCCACGAGAAGTAAACACACTATGGCTCCAGGAATGCACGGTCACAGCGCTGCATGCTGTAGTATTCCTCCAATTATATCGAAGGGATATGAGCCCAAGGGGAAGTACGAGACGATTGGGGGAGTAAAGACTTGTATGCCCATTTATTTCCCTCTCCCAAGTCCTTAAATTGGGAATGTCAATGAATACAACAGTTTCAAAAGCTGACGAGTTGAGAAAAGACGTCACCGGCCCGGCTACGGCTACAAAAGCCATCCTCTATATCTTCGATATCTTTGGTTTCTTCCCGCAATCACTCCAGGGAGCTGATATCCTCTCTACTTCGGATAAGCATCACCAGTACAAGGTGTTTATGCCCGATTGGTTTGACGGCAATTATGCGGATATTTCTTGGTATGCTCCTCCACGCCATTAAAAGATTCAAGAAAAATTGAGCAATATTAACGGATTCCAGGTTACCCCCCGACACCCCAGAGAAAGGCAAGCTCTTGGGAGAATTCTTTCAAGGTATCGGAGCACCCCCTAAAACCATAGCGAGGGTTCCCGGCACGATTAAGGAAATCGAGAAGATACACCCAGACATCACCTCCTGGGGCGTGGTTGGCGTACGTCTCATATTACTACTCTCTTTCGTAACTTCTTACTAATCTACCCCTCCATTCTAGTTCTGCTGGGGCGGCAAGGTCGTCTCTCATGTATCCACTAGCGGAAGCCTCTTCAAAGCAGCAGCTGAGTGCCATCCCGCGATGATAGCCCCCGAAGACGCAACCAATATCACGGTGCCGCTGTGCATGTTGGCATCAGGAGATGAAGATGCTGATGCCGTCAAGGGGTTTCAGGCTAATTTGAAGGTATCCAAACACGTGGAAACCTTCAGCGATCAGATCCATGGCTGGATGGCCGCCAGAAGTGATTTGGAGGATGAAAAAGTCAAAGCGGAGTATGAGCGCGGCTACAGCATTTTGTTGGACTGGTTTGGAAAGTATGTTTGAATACGCCATGAAGAGCATGAAAATGGGGTTGAAGGGCGGACTTTTATGCTTTGCGAGGGAAAATATCTGATTGGGCAATTGCAATTTATGAAATAGAAATTGCTCTAGGTTTTTAGCGGTGGTCTAGTTCATTCACTTACAGGACCTCTCGAGAGCAAGTAGGAAGCAAGCAAATAAACCGGGGTTTATTGACTCCATCTTCCACTCTTTTCCCAGCATCCACCTCCATATATTTCCCTCTCCTTCCCATTCCCAACCTTATATCCCATTCCCATCTCAAATACCTTGTCCGGCAAGCACGGCCGGCTTGTAATATACCGATAGTATGCCCTCGATACCCAAGGTCTTGGCGCCAACCTTCAGCGTTTTATGCGCCTCGCACTCCTGATCGTAATACGTCCAGTCTTCCATATCCTTAAACTCGGACTTTGCCACAAACGTGAAGCCCTGCGAGGCGTCGCTCGCCTCTGCCGGGCCTGCCGCCAGAGCGAGGATGTACGGAGCGCCGTTCTGGAGGGGAAAAAGGCTGTTAGTTTTTCTTCTTCTTCTTTTTTTTTTTTTTGGTCTTGAGAGGGGAGAAAGATATGAAAATCTGTGATGGTGTTGGTGTTGGTGTTATTCTATATGGTCATGTACCTTTGTAGCGGTCTTGGTGAGAACGCGGTAGAGATCTGCCATCTTGGCCTGATTCTCCTTGGAGGGGATTTTGAACATGGTTATGCGGATGACTCGGGACGACATCTTGTCTTAATTTGCCCTTTCTCTTTCTTCTTGGATTTCTGAAATGGATTGATTCTTGTGGTTTCGAATCGGAAGAGATACGATTCGATGGCGGGGTAGAAATTCTCCGGTTGAGCTTTGTCCAATGAACGAATTCGAATTGGAACGAAGGATTGGGCCTACGTCGAAAAAGGGTGTTAATTGGACTGGTAGAGAAATCAAGGCGGAATGAAGACGAAGTACGAAATATATGTCTTCGAAAAGGAATATGGCATCTGACTCCGAAAGCGGGTCTCCGGTTGGGGAAAGGCAATGATTATATGAGAATACGATGGTGATGGATAGCAACGGAGTGGATAGTGGGGTTCTATGCCGGACCCGGACGAAGACTGCGGTCAGCGGGGCAGTTCCGCCGCAAGAGGGCGCCAGTTGCGAAAGTGCGAAGGTCCCACTGTGCGAAAGGTGCGAGGGGTCGGGCGGGATGGAGAAAATTATTCCTTGGTTGGATTTTCGTCCGATCGAAGGCGTTTTTTCTTTCGGCTTTATCGACAAAGGATGAATAAACATGTTCGATACGTGATATAAGCACAGTGAGCTTACTCTGTGTCGAAAGTACTTGGGTTTGGGTATAACCTATGATCTCTTCTCTGCTCCCTGGGTAGTCGAGCTCCATATTTCTAAGCAAGATGCTTAGAAATGTTATCGGCATTACGCCGACGGTGTTTGGAATTTGATCTGCAAGTTTCTGTGAACGATGGGGTTTGACTTTGGATGGCACCTAGACCGAAGCATGTATCCAATACAAGTCCCTCTATCAAGTCAATATTAACGCTCAGAAAGTGTATTAGGATTTCTATAGTTTTTTCTTTCTTTTTTTTCTTCTTTTCAAATATGGGTTTTAGATAATGCTAATTCTCTCACGCATTTTATCGTTCTATACTCTTTTATTCTTTCCCGTCAAACAGAGATCCTGACGCCTGTTATTGCAATACACTAGCAATATGCTCCAACCTCTTCACAATTTCTTCTTCCATCACTCTTTGTAACCTCAAGGCAATAGCCGTCGCTGATTCTCCTGAATACTGTGAATTTTCTACGGAATCCGCTGTTAAACAGCATTCAACCACGTCACGAAAGGCATCGCTGCACATAGGAGCTATCTGCTGCAAACATGACCCTGTATCTGTAGGAGTTGGTGGAAGAGCTGCTTTGGGTTTGCAAGGTCTCCCAAGCAGCCATGACTGTACCTCTAGAAGTGCAGACTGCCTTACTTTTGTAAAGTTCTCGAAACCTACAATATCTTCGATGCGCTTCCAAAATGCTACCTCAATGAGGATGACCCCAAGGCTGTATATGTCATAAGACTTTCGGAAGTTACCATCTGTCTGACTAGATTGTGCATTCGGATGACGGTATATATCTTCCGTTGGAATGAAGTTGGGTTTCTCTGACAGATCCGCTATATTGCTCGGGCGGGACAGTTCGAAGCCAGACACATATGGCGAGCTTAGCTCCCATCTTACAGAAGAAGATTTGAAGAAGATGATATTATCACTTCGTATGCCTTTGTGCAACCAATTCACAGCGTGGAAGCTATGGATGCATCGTGCCAACACTGCGCATAACGAAATGCGAGTGCTGAGCGACGGCATCGATCTTTTTGAAAGAAGCTCCCGTAGAGTAAGTAGCTCTGATTTTACATTTGGTGGTTTCGCAAACACGAATCCAAACCGGGGATCGTCGTCGTTGCCCATAGCCTTGACATACCCGAGACACCGAGGGGCTCTAAATCTATCAGGCTTGTGGCTCCCGAGGAGGCCGGTCAAGAGGCTGATGCGATGTTCGACCTGCTTAGAGCGTAGAGTGAAGCCATTGATGGCTGGGATATATTTCCACTCTATCCAAACACTACTCTCTTGGTACGTGGCATTTGTTCGTTGCTGCAAGTTATCAAGGTCAAGGGCCCCTTTAGCAAACCGGAACTCACTTAACTTAATTGAAGTGCTGATGAACGTGCTCGATCTTGATGAAACAGAGGCTTTGTTGATCTGCTGGTCTACCATGGTCTGATGGATCTTGATCTCCGCCAGTTGCATAAAGTAGCCCTTCTTTTCGTCTTCTGTTTCCTGAACTATTGTTTGGGATAAAAGATTACTCTCTGGTCCAGCAAAGCCGGCTTGGGAATTCTGCCGACTGTCACTTCGGAAAGCTAGAGCCTGTACTAGAGCTTTCAGACTTTCAACGTCATTGCGAATTTGTAGAATTTCCAAATAAGACGTATTCATGGTTTCCTGTAATCGATTGATCTGGGAACTGTCCAAGAGGCCTATGAGAAAAGAGTTTAGATCTCCAATCTTTGAGATCAAGCGTTTGAAGGACTCTTCGTCCACTGCCGCCCAGACAAGACGTTTTGGCTCAACAATGATCGTCCGCAGTTTTCTCCCAGTGTGAGAAACACTCTTACCAAAATCACGAATATGCTTGAGATGACCTTTTTTCTCCTTTGCTAGATCTTTGGTAGGATCTTCAGGGGAGTCTTTCTTCTTGCTATCGGACGGTAGACACAGCAAATCTATCAGGCCCGGCTCCGGATCTCGGCCATCGTCCCAATGAATATTTCCTTGCTCCGTGAATCCTTCGTATTTGCCATTTGCATTTGCGTAATTCTCAAACAGTGTCTTGATCTCAGCGAGCACCGCCAACAGCACGGAACGATTGACTTGGAGAGTGTCGCAAATTATTCCATCTGCATACAGGATGCCAGCTTCGAGCCCGAAATTGAGAAAGCGTTGTTGCTCGATCTGCAGCCGCACTCGAAGGTAGCGATACGTTTCTGACATATTGATCGCTTCATGGTAGAGTTTGAAGCCTGCTAGATGTCAGCAAAAATCTACAAGATTTTTGAGTCGGATACGCCAACTTTTGATGCATCCATCCGTTACCTGAATAATAAGGGAAGTCACTCCTAGGGCGGCTCCCAGAATGGACAGAGGATCCGCCATCGCACCAGGGAATAAAATTGCTCCTCTCTCTAGATACTAGTAAAGTAGTGTTTCAAAGTCCAACCTGAGAGTTTGAAGTAAGTTGACAGATGAGCAATTGTCGAAGAAAATATGTAGAACCTTTTTCCGAGACGAGGCTGTAGGTGCAGCTGAGAATAGATAACCTTACGATGCGCACCCAGTTGGCGCAGCCTGGCAGCCACATCTCCGACGTCCTCTGCTGATGAAACGAGCAACGAAAGACTCTTTCGAAGCTGCGACACGACTTTCATACGACTGCTCTATCAAGAGTGGCACACAAGAATGCAACACGCGCAATTCCAGCATTGGCTTATTAGTATCTTTCACTCATGAGCCGTACGATTATCTCCTATAAATTTGTCTAGCCTCGCCAGCTCCAACGCAAGATAGTGCCTATTTCATCGAGCAATCTCATCGCACTCCGCCGTTGTAGCACGATTTATTATATGTTTCCACAATGCCCCCACATGGCACGAATGACTCGGGAAAGCGCAAGGTGCACTCGTCTGCCACTCTTCCACATGGGATAGTTTGGAGTCGATCCCAATTGAAGAAAGCAAGGGAATACATTGATTCAGGAATAGAGTTTTTCGACAAGAAAGAGTACAGAATGGCAGAACATAATTTCAAGCCAGCAGTAAAAGCATACGAGGAGGTTCTGGGCAAGAATCACGCGGATACGCTTAATATCAAATACTGGCTAGCACGAGCAATTCACGAGCAGGAGAGATATCCAGAGGCAGAAGAGCTTTTTCAGCAAATATCACAAGGACAAGAGAAGGTCGTTGGCAAAGATAACACCGAAACGCTTAATAGCAAATGCGGGCTAGCACAAGCAATTTATAACCAGAAGAGATACCCAGAGGCAGTAGAGCTCTTTCAGCAAGTAATACAAGGACGAGAGAAGATTTTTGGCAAAGATAACGCCGAAACGCTTAATAGCAAACATTGGCTAGCATGCGCGATTTACGAGCAGAATATATACCTAGAGGCAGAAGAGCTCTTTCAGCAAGTATTACAAGGACGAGAGAAGGTTCTTGGCAAAGATAACGCCGAAACGCTTAATAGTAAATACTGGCTAGCACAGGCAGTTTACGAGCAGAAGAGATACCCAGAGGCAGAAGAACTCCTTCAGCAAGTATTACAAGGACAAGAGAAGGTTCTTGGCGAAGATGACGCCGACAAGCTTTATAACAAATACTGGCTAGCATGCGCGATTCACGACCAGAAAAGATACCCAGAGGCAGAAGAGCTCTTTCAGCAAGTATTACAAGGACGAGAGAAGGTTCTCGGCAAAGATAACGCCGA
>JAPZPC010000042.1:92588-236821 GCA_037952705.1 Haplographium delicatum
ACATTGGCTAGCACAGGCAGTTTACGAGCAGAAGAGATACCCAGAGGCAGAAGAGCTCTTTCAGCAAGTATTACAAGGACGAGAGAAGGTTCTCGGCAAAGATAACGCCGACACGATTAGGAGCAAACATTGGCTAGCACAGGCAGTTTACGAGCAGAAGAGATACCCAGAGGCAGAAGAGCTCTTTCAGCAAGTATTACAAGAACAAGAGAAGGTTCTTGGCAAGGATCACGTCATGACGGTTGTAACGAGAAAGAAAATACAGGAAGCACAACTTAAGATACATTCCCTAACATTTACAGTCGTCACTCCGATTACAGTGTCCAGCCGTTTAGGCCAATTTTTTCCTGAAAGCAAAGGACACCTATATGCATACAGCGATGAAGAGATCTATAACATCTCTTCATTACTGAAATCCGCGAACATGAGCTGGAGCAGGGTTCCGCGAACGTATATTGTTCTTCGGATAATTGGTTGTTTAGACCTCCTTGATAACTTTATTGATGTCGGTTTCTCCGATTACTGGTTTCCTGTTACTGAGAGAAAGCTTCCGAATTTTCTACGTCCAAGTCATCGCTCGAAGTTTGTGGGAGCTCAGAATCTTGTCTTAACAAAGTCCATGGATCTAGAGAAAGGCAAAAGAGGACAGCATTGCTATTTCAGACGGAATGATTTTCTTCCATTTGAGAGGAAAAAGATCCTTGGCGCTGGAGGATTTGGCAAAGTTGACCAAGTACTTAGCTTGATCAGCTTTAGAGAGTACGCCAGGAAGCGAGTGCCTAAACCATCTCTATCTGGTGGACGAAGAAATGAAGCCCTAAAGAATTTTGTTGCCGAAATCGAAATCCTGAAAAGTCTACACCACCACCACGTAGTGGAATTTGTCGGTAGTTATACTGATCACAAACATATGGCCTTGATAATGTCTCCCATTGCCGAGACTGACCTTTCGAAATATCTTACGTGCGCCGACGTAACGAAATATGGAGAACTGCGAACATTTTTTGGCTGTCTGGCGAGGGCACTCGAGTATCTACATGAGAAAAATGTTCGCCACAAAGATATCAAACCAAGTAACATCTTAGTTGATCGTGGAAAGGTCATGTTCACCGATTTCGGCTTGTCTTTTGACTTTACAGACGCTAGTGGCAGTACCACATTAGGCATGGTGAACGGAGGGACCCCAAGATATTGCGCTCCAGAAGTTGCATTGAACGACCCTCGGAATACGTCATCCGATATCTGGAGTTTGGGTGTTGTTTTTCTCGAGATGGCTGTAGTCCTGAAGGGCAGGAGGGTTGAGTACATCGACCAGTATCTTGGAGAACACGGGTCAAAGCAGCAGTTCGTCCGTACAAACCGTGCTGCTTTGCTCGAGCTTATTGCAGAACTTGATGCGATGGGGAGCGTGTTTGATAATAGACTGCTAGTGTGGGTTCAACAGATGTTGATCGAACAGCCATCGTCACGTCCAACTGCCTCGTCGTTGGTAAACTCTATTACTGCTCCTACCAACGGGCAAGGAAATACGAGTTTTTGTGGGATTTGCTGTGTTTCTCGCGACGACGCCTTTACCGATTCAAGTGACGATTCGAGTAATGAGCTACAGGATAACCTTTCTTAAATTATGAGGTCTGACATAACTTGGAGATTGTGTTTATAATTTGTCTAATGTAAATATCGCATATATATATATCAGAAGATAAATATTAGGATAGGGAGTTTCATACCCACGGAGAGTTCACTCTCTGTAAATCCTTAGCTGTTCTACACAGCAAATGCCTCAGCAACGGTTTATTTTACACGTGGACCATAGTCCCTGAAATGAATGCGTTGTGCATGTGCAATTCCTAGTAGAGGATCCGCTAAATCCGGGCGGGACGGCCCGTAGCGTGCTGCTGCAACATTAGCACGAGTAGGTGGGTGAACCAGTAGCATGAGGGACTACAGGATCTCGGTGGAAAAATTCAAGGACACAAATTCATTTTGACTTGAAAATGGATTTCTATTTTAGAAAGTGAATTAATTCATGGCACAAGGACCTTAGGTTTGGGATCAAACGTTATACTGAAAGCAACTGTATGTGTACCATGATTCCTTAACGAGTCGAGCTAGAAGTTCGCCGAAGTGAAGAACAGGTTTATCACACTTCAATAGATTTATAATACATGAACCTACTATCGAAGCTGGGCCAACGTGAAGCATGAAGGACAAAGGACATCAAAATTCAACTGGGAGGGTAACTCCAATTTCTGCTCTGATAGATCTCGAACCTATCTAGCCTCCAAAACTACCAAAGTATTCCTACACCTACACCTCAAATCAGGGGCAGCATCAATGGCAATATAGATGAATAGGCCGCTCCACTCGGCGGCTCCATACTGTAGATATAATTTCCCCACCATGGCCCACCACCCCACCAGAGGGCACCGAGCCACACATCCGTATTGCTCCCCATATATTTCAACATATCCGTCACCGCACTCTCACAATTGCTATTAGCTCCCGCCCCAAACTCTCCAATGATTCCTATTTTCTTATTCTGCTTCAGCCATGCTGTGGCGTCTTTCAAGCGATCCGACCCGATGGTAGCAGAGACGCAGTTGGCCGAAGTGCCCGACCCATCAGAGTCCAGATATTGATGCATTTCGTAGACAATTTTGTTAGAGGGGTCAGTGAGGCTCACGAGATTGGTGTTTCCAGATGATGTCGTCCTGAATTATATTTATTAGACCTCTTCAAGGGAAATCCAAAAAAAAAAAAACAAAGCGAGATCCACCAATGGTGAAAGGAAAAGGCACAACTAACCAAGTCCAGGCACCGCTATAACTCGTACCCTCCACGAAAATATACTGAGTGGTTGCACCGGCTGCCCTCACGCCATCAATACAAGCTTGCATCAGATTCGGTACGCTCGCGCTTCCCATGTCATGCGGCTCGTTGTTGCAATCGAAGATCACTTTAGAGTTACTGGCAAATTCCTTGGCGAGGGTGGTCCAGAATGTCTTGAAGCCGGCATAGTCGGTGATCACGTTGCCGTAATAGCGGGCGAAGTTATGTGGATCGACGATAGCGTATGCGCCTTTTGTGTTTGTGATGTAGTTGACAATATTTGTGAGTCCGGCTTCGTAGGTCGCGTTGATGGTGCCGGTCATGGTGGTGGGGATTATACGTTCCATCATAATGGGAATTCCTAACGGAGGTTAGTTGATCCAAGTCTTCCTAAGGGAAATCTTAAAGGGATCATACGGAAAATGTTCAGTCCTTTTCCTACGAGGGTATCAATTGTTGAGCTATGATCACATATCAGCATGGAGGTTTCCATCTCCGGGAGAGAGGACATACGTGACAGGCCATGTATAATCCTTTCCTAGCTGCCCCGGAAAAGCAGTATTTCCAAACTCGGCACCAGACTCATTGACACCGAAGAATTGGAATGTCTTGACTCTCTTCTTCAGTGTGGATGGGGCAGCAACGGCAAGGACAGCCGTGCTGGCCAAAGCAAGAAGCTTACTGAAATGCATGGCAACAAAGCTGATTGGACAGGCCAAGTTAGGGAGAAGAGATGCTCAAGAGACTTGAGTGCATACGAAAGGAAGAAACATGTAGTGACCCATTGGCATCTTATATATGACATTGTCCGAACTTAGGCAATGATTATCAATATCTGGCAATTATCGTTCAATGAACATACTATCCGGCAATGTTCCCGGTTCAGGAACATTCTTAGCCCTGACATCTTGTGGTGTTTGGCATGGTTAATCCGGATCTAGACACTGCACAAATATTATTCCAGTGCTTGTTGTATGGCGTGGGGTGTGCTAGCGGAAGATTACCACAGAACGGGTGTTTATTGCAAGGGTAGTCTCGGATTGGCTTGCTACCCCACATTTTTGCCTCAAAGCCTTTAAATGATGCCGAACTGATACCAGGTACCCGCAACGCCTCTACCAAAACGGAGCACAGGACTTTCTAATTAGAGGGAAACTTGTAAAGCCCCACTCTTTAAGATAAGAGAAGAATGCAGCCCTACATCTTGTGGCAACGAAGCTGTTCGCTGGAGGGAGGATAACTGCCCTGGAAGCTTCTTCGATGAACGGGAAAGATATTCTTCCTCTTCGCCTTGGGATATATTAATTTTACTCTTTCATCCGCATTCACTATCCCCAAAAAGTCCAATTGATGCTCTCGCACATCTAACTCGTGGGGTTCTCGATCACGGAACGTAGCACTCCGCACTTTGGCGATATCCCAAAAAACTGTACCTGAATATCGGCACTCCCCCCCGAGTCTGCGGGGAATACCAAGTAGAATGCAGAATATACCGACATAACGGCATCGCGGCCCTTGCAGGCAAAACCCACAGTGTCTGCTGACGGCGTACGGTATATTATACTTTCCGCGAATTCACCGTAATATCGAACAGTTCCATATATCATGGTATCGTTTAAGCTTACACATCCTTGTCCACTTTCAGAGCCCCCTTCTTGATCACTTCCTCTATTCACTTGGGATCAATCGCTTCTTCGCTGAGCTAAGAAGATATATCTGGGCATTTTGTACGTTCTTCTATGGTGTACCGAGTCCTAAACACGCCCATATTTGAGGTTTAGCAGGTGAAACCGGCGGTTTACAGAAAGTAGCTTACGGATTATGTCTAGTTTGATAGGTGATATTGTAATCTCCGTATCTTGGCTCGCTGATAACTTGGTAATAATCAAGTGAGCTACCAGGTAAAACGGAATTAACTCTAACAGTCTCGTTGTCTGCAAAAATTGGCGCTGCTTTGGATACTGGAAGGCCAACATACTCTTGTGCCAGCTTTTACTCTTCTCGTTCCCGTCAGTTTAATGAACTCTTGGGTATGAGCATTGAATGAAGATGTCATATCTTGCCTTGGCGCAATAGACCTGTTGGATTCGCTCTGCATCTTCTTGATGATCTTTATGGCATAGCCGCTGACGTGCCTTAGCTGTCCCTTCACAAATCTGTTTTCTATTGGCCATGTTGGATCAATGAAATTAATGAAGCTTAGCACATCAGAAATCTTAAGACCCAGGTATGATTCAGGGCCGACTTTCCATCTATCGCCCAGCTCAACTCCATTCTGTCAAATGGTGCGAAAGCGAGGTCTAGGGATAAACCAAATCCAGTGAAACAGACTATTATCAACTTTCTTTTCGTTCCCGTTGGCGTCAATAATCGAATCTTCAGTGGTTTTATTATTAACTGTTACAAAATGCACATCGATGTTTGGCTCTTAAATAGCTCGCATATATGGGTCTCCTGTGAAAGTTTAGAGAAGTACGGGTGAAAAAAGTGATGCCTACCTGGGGGAATTCTTCGGCACCCAATAGAGAAATTGGGAGCGAATCATTCTAAAAGTCTCTTATCCTTGAAGAACTCGGCCATGTGCGCCCTAAATTTGTCTTGTGCATTCTTTTGTCCTTTACTGCTGATTAAGAACAGTTCCCGGAGCCAATTATCGCGACAGATCCGTCTTTCCATTGTTCTTTTTGATAGTCCTTGGACCCTCTGGCAGTGTCTACTTGGGTAAATCCCTAATCTTGGTGGCAATGGTGATAACTTACGAACGACTTTGCCTTTGACTTTTTCCAATCCTTCAAGGCAGGGTCACTTGAAGTTATTCAAAATTTCATTTGCTTGAAGTAGCAGGTCATACTTCTCCTCGAATTCTCTTGGTTCTGATCCGGGTCTGGTTTGTCAAGGCTTAAAGCCCATAAGCCCGCGTCCTCTTCCCAATAGCAACCAATAGCCTCTGTATTAAATACAAGTCATGTATTTTCGAAGATCGACGGTCTCGCAAACTTTGACCAAGTAGCTCCAAATGTCCGGCGAATGGCTAGCGTATCGAAGCCAGTCTGAGTTTCGCTGTCTGGGAAATGGTATGCCAGATCGCGATTGTTTGAAAGCAAGGTGCACTTGGCGGGAAGTAGCGCCGTGGTACTACTGTACACTATTCACAGCTCCGCGTGGGCTGTGAAATACTGTAAGTACCTGAATGATACCTCATACGCTACCGCTACAAATCTACGAGCCGAGCCTTCAACCGCAGGTACGTGCTCACCGAACTACAGTACTGTAGAGAGGCCTGAAAACAGACCTGTGGAACCAGACTCGTGACTTCGTCTCCTCCTACGAAGCATCCCGAAATCTTTTTTCTTTCAGCTTTAGCTCTGAATCCAGATATGTCACATAATTGACACTCCAAAGTTAGAAGACTTCAAAATTATCCCCGAGACCTTTTTGATGATATTTTTAAGCCATTTTTATGTTTCCTTTCCTTCTCTAAATCCAATACTTCAGCATATTTATCATCTCACATGCCTACTCGTCATCAGCAGAAATTACCACAAATTTGTGGTCCCCAATACTCTCCTCCTCAGGCTCTTCGCAATCAATCTCATACATATCCGCCGATTCCATCAAATCATCCACACTGGCAGCTCTAGTGGCGAACTCCTCCTCTTTCTCTTCCTTCCCCTCATCTACACCTTGGAAACCCTCATCAGGTTCATAGACATCAACTGCGACCTTCTTGCCTAACCAGCCTTTCTTCCCAATAATATGCAACTGATACGCGATGATAATATCACCCTCGACACGATACGAATCATCATGTTCTTCCTCTTTACTGCCTCCCGCTTCTGCACCGAGAGCAACCTGATCAGTAACCTGTGCGCCCCCTTCAGCATTCGCGCTATTGCTCTTCTTCCACCCACTTGAAAACTTGAGGTTCTTCGCGAATTTCATCCCCGTGATTAAATACACCGGTCTTCTCGGTGTCTTGTTCAAAACCTCGGAGATTTTCGTATGTTTCTTTGCGAGCTCCTGCGCTTCGTCATCCGTAGGGTCGGCCTTGAAATACTTGGTATCAAGGCAATCCATAGAATAATGCGCCTCTTTCTCGCCACTTCTTTCGGCGCCAATGTTCACCTGATAGCCTTGGAATAGCTGCGCCCATGCTTTGCCATGGAGTGAATGCTTGCTGCTACGGTTTATCTCGTTCTCGAACGATTTGACCGTTACAGTTTCTGGGAGGGGGCTTAACTGGTGGAGAAGCTTGGTCGGACGATAGGGATTCTCGATCACATTCCCTAGTTGGAGAGGACCGTCGTCGGGTCGGTATAATAGGTTTGGGGCGCGTATATAGGTTAAGCCCAGCGGCTGGTTCGGCATGGTTTTGGACGAAGATGTAGGTTTTATGCCCAATTGAGGGTTGTTCTAAACTATTTAAACTCCTCTTTGTTTTTGGAGTGGTTATGAAGCTGATTCTCTGCAGGAATGCGTCAATAGAAGCGGACGTTTTGAAACTAGTTGGGGGCTAATCGAATCGCGATGATACATCTGACCTCTCATATATTTGGACCCCGCATCATGTCATTGAGGTGGGATATGTTACGTCGTTAGGCAGCCTTGCATCTATTCTGCATCCCGGGGCGAGCTGAAAACTTATTTGTTAGTCTTTTTTAAGCCACTCAACTCCTGGAATCGAGTCATTGAAGAATTAAATTGCACATGCCCAAATATGCTAGAAGTGATGATATTGTACTATAACTGGTTGATTTGAAAAAATATGGGGTTGGTTCGGTCAGGCTCTCTCATATAAAGGCGACTCGACTACCAAAAATAGGATTTACTCGGCCTTCGCTCCCACGCTTGCTATCAAAATTTCACCTTAACCCTTGATCTGGTTGTAATGTTCGTGCTCTTCGTCACTTTTAATTCTTGAAAGAGTCTCAAAGTCAGTCAGATCGAGAAGTGCGAAAATAATAGTTAATTTAAGAATGGCTTTGTGTACCTTTTGCGATACCCTCGACTTCAGTGTCCTTGGATTATACCCAGGATCTGAGGAAGGAAAATTCTTCTACGGAACAAAGTATGACCTGAAAACAGTCCTCGCCAATGAACCTACCTGTCTTTTCTGCGAGAAAATGGGTCGGATATTTAAAGACTGGGCAACGCAAGAATTTGGCGGTTGGGAACATTTGAATCTCGACGGAGCGCAAGTGGACTTGTCTACTAGTCTGCTTGTCAGTTTGGAACACACTGACGTTACAGATATTTTTGGTGATGAGAATCTAGCCCAGCTAAAACGAATCGAATTGAGTTACATTCTCCCAGACCATGGAGACATCCCATCTCGTCCGAGATTTTATTTTCAAAAATGTGGACCCCCATCAATGCATATCTCAACATTGCTAAACGGAACCTCTGACCTTCAGTGGCTGAACGAAGAGGAATATTGCGGACGCATAAGGCCAACAATTGCAGACACGCGTCTGTTCCACAAGTGGAAAGGATATTGTGCAGCTATGCATCAAGGAGAGTGTGGCCGATCCTACACTGGAAATAGACCATCAGCACTTCGTCTCATAGATGTTAAGCAAATGTGCCTGGTGAAAGTCCATGAAGAGGTCAGTTGGGTTACTCTAAGCTATGTTTGGGGCCCAATAAAATTCCCGATGCTGAAGCGGGAATCCCTTGAGCTTTTACAGCAGCCTGGCTCCCTATCGGACGATTACCTAACTCCCACCATCCGAGATGCAGTGTCTTTGACCGCAGATCTTGGAGAACGGTATCTTTGGGTAGACTGTCTCTGCATTGTGCAAGATGACGAAGCTGACAAACTTGAATACATTCCACAGATGGGTGCCATATACGGTCTTGCTGCTCTAACCATTGTCAATGCGGCGGGGAAGAATGTTTATCACGGCCTCCCTGGAATTGGAAGTCTGGCTACGAGGAAAGAGCAAGACCCATTTATGATCAAAAATATCTCTGTCATTCAATCACTTGACCCCGTTGGTGCTTATTCCACAAACGGCTATCTATCAAATTTAGAGTGGAATAAGAGAGGGTGGACTCTTCAGGAAGTGCTTTTGTCAGACAGAGCTCTGATATTCACGCCACAACAAGTCTATTGGCAGTGTCAGAAAGCATCCTGGTGCGAAGATGGCTCTTGGGAACGTTCTAGCCCACCAAGCTTCTATCGCCATTGTTCTATTACCAATGACTCGCATTACGTTATAAGTTCTGATATCCAACGCTTCAGCCGCAACTACAGGGAATTGGTGAACCTCTATTCGAAACGGAAGCTCACAATGGCAAGTGATGGCCTAAATGCATTTATGGGAATCCTGGCGGTTCTTGAAAGAAAGTTTAAGACACCATTCTTCTGGGGCTTGCCGGCTTCTATCCTGGGAACAATGTTAGCATGGACTAGCTCTTCGAACAACCGAACGTTCGTGAGGCGCGTGGAAACATGCACGTTGAAGGGCTCAGATGGAGAAATCAAGTCGTGTGTCTTTCCTAGCTGGGCCTGGGCCGGCTGGGCTGGAGAGATCTACATTCCTTTCGGACACTACGATGCTGGCTTGGAGTTTTACATGATTGAGGCCGATGGAAAGCCTAAGATTATTCCTCAAAATATCTCACTTCAAGAAAGTGACCTAATTTTCTATTCCGAACACGATCCAGCAAGCAGTACCTGGAGAGACGATTCTAGGAAAACCATCACCCTTTCAGACGTTCCAGAAAGGATCTTCTCGCAACACTTAGATCCAGCAGTACTGTGTTTCTGGACAAGTACTGCTGTCCTTCAAGTCAAATATGGAGCACATGAAGAGTCTGGCAAGCCCGTACCACTACTCCGGGAAGGGGAGCGCAGCGTCGATACAAAATGGAATCACATTCCCGAAGTACCAGAGGGGAGCGGGAATGAGATCGAAAATGCAACATTTATCGTGGTAGGCCGGGAGACAATAGAAATGACCTCTGAAGAACTAGCGACGCTTGATGTAGATGGCTTTGGCATGTGCTACAGCGATAGCTCGGACGAAGAGTCCTACCGGACTGACAGACTATGTACCATCATG
Organism: Haplographium delicatum; assembly: GCA_037952705.1. Taxonomy (NCBI): domain Eukaryota; kingdom Fungi; phylum Ascomycota; class Leotiomycetes; order Helotiales; family Hyaloscyphaceae; genus Haplographium; species Haplographium delicatum. The sequence continues at coordinate 102,488 of JAPZPC010000042.1, forward strand.
ATCGGCTTGGATGAAGACGGAGTCGCATATCGACGTGGCCTGGTCAATATCTTGGAAGCAGATTGGATCGCCTTGGATAATCGGGTTTGGAAGCCGGTCATCCTTCGATAGTCTAACATTAATAACCATATGGAAATGGAAGTTTGTTAACAACCTTTCTATACGCACGAGATACAATCTCAACCTACTGGAAGTGCTTTTAATCCAACTTCTTAGCCGTCGTGTATCTTTGGGCGAGAGAGGTGAGGGTGTTGGGAGAGGGAGAGGGAGAGCGTGGCATGGCAGGAGTACTCGGCAGGTCGCAGAACGTGCTCTGGTTCTGCGAGGCGGTGCAGAAACCTATATGAGTCCTTTAATTTCCTCTCTGCTATCTTTCATAGTCTAGTTATACACCTAGTAACATGTAGAGAATTCTTAAATTGCTAAGTCTTCAGTATGGCCTTTCGGATCTATCGAGAAGACGAGGTTTAGTAGTAGTGGGCCAGCAACTTGGCAACATGAATTTGACGGTTCCATGTAATTTTTTAATTGATTCTTAATGTAAAGAGACATTTTTTTGGTTGTATCCAGTAATACAACGCTGCAGTTTAGAGAAATACAGCATAGAGACTAACCGGAACCTCACCAGAGGTTACGGGCCCCCCTGGTACATTATAAAAGACGTACAGTCCCTCGACAAGAAATTGGGACCTCCCGCCAACTTCGTCACAAGTGAATAGATTGTTCGTAATGTGACAAGTCAGAATAGTGTAAGGTTCGAAAAATGTTTCGTAGAATATGGATGACACATAAACACCACTAAACTGTGGAGTGGGATTGTTCTCAACAAGAACAATATAACCATCGCAAATGACTTGCGAAGAAGCATTCAGTTCGCATACCGTGGGCTGCGATGCGCCTCTCGCGGCAACAAGAGTGAGATAACCTACTCCTATAGTACCGAATTGCAAACCTACGAATGAGCCGTCTACATCACCATGGGCAGGGTCTGATACCTGGAGCATGAATTGTTGGGCTGAGGCAGTTGCGGTTTGGGCTGTTGCTATTTTAGTCGTAGATCTTGTCGTAGTTGCAGTGACTTCATCTGTATTAGTAACTGGTAGAGTTTCTGTCTCATGGTCAGTCACCGGGTGCGTTACGGTTGCAAACGTAGTAACAGTAACAATCGATGTAACCTGGGAAGTAGCCGTAGATTCCACAGAAGCTAGCTCCGTAGTCGTATCAGACTCGACTAGCGAAGCAATAGATGTTGTCATGTCTATCACTGTTGCAGTAATATCAGGGAGTGTAAATGCGTCTAAAACAGGTATAATACCCCAACAAGAGCAGGCGCTAGCATATGCATCAATATCTGCACATGCTGTAGCGTAAGTTGGGATATTTAGTCCAGCTTCCCGCTTGGCATTAATAGTAGCCGTCGTATCGAGAGCATCAACTGTAGTTGTAATAGTTTCGAGGCTAGTTGTTGTGCGGATTATAACTTGAGTAGAATCTGTTGTCGTTTGGATTTCTGTAGAAGAAGCTGTCGAGGTTTTGGTAGTAGTTACTAATAGTGTGGAACTTTTTATAGTATCCACAGTCTCAATTGACGTGAGTGACTGAGTTGAAAGTATTGTAATTGTAGTAGTTACAGTCAACTCGACGGTTTCTGCAGTAATTGTAGGATCAGAAGAAGATGTAACAGTTCTATACAGAAGATAAATATTTAACTAAACGCCACTAGAAGGCATCCTACTTACATTATAGCAACAGCGCCAGAGACGGTTAGCGTAGACAACTGAGCGGATTGAAAGGATGAACAGTCGGACTGGGCCTGGAGTACTGCTGATGGGCCGCGACAAGACCCAGTCACGGCTTTGGCACATGTATCAGAGGTGCAGATGTCTCGTTCAAAGATAGCTGCAGCGGAGGACACCGCGAGCAGGAAATTAAAGGAACCGAGGGTGGAGAGCATCATGACACTTCGTATACTGTGTACAGATTACTTCATGTAGCAGATATAAAGCAGGCATTTTCGTATTATAACACTTCATAATCGGGGAATTTTTTGCTCCCATCAAAGGAGGATCTAAATTAGCTTGAACGGGAAAGAAATCAATATGACGCCAAAATCCAACTTCCACAATTGCTTGACTCTGTATAGCGATTGGTTGCCAATTAGTCCGCGACCCGTTTCAGGCAGCCTCAGGAGCTCAGCTCATGTACACTGTAAAAAAGAATACTGTACTTCTGTAAACGGGCGTTTCCCCTAGGTCAGGTTAGCCAAGCCATCTCGTATTGCTAAGTAATGCTGTCCAGCCCTACCCCATTTTCTTGCTTCTTGCAGCGCGGGACGGGATTTGGAAGATATCTGTTACTAATGTTGTGACATTTGAAGAGTTGTCAGAGCAGTGGGAGAGTAAATGCAGGCGGGGCGGGTTCGCTAACGAGTAAGCTAGAACTCGGTGGCGTGGCCTATAACAGGGCAGGAGCAGATCTTCAAGCAAGAGATAATTAGAGAACAATGTTCTGCAACATACACATTATTATCCAAAAAATTGTCGTAGTACCGATTCCTGTATTGTTCAATCATTCCTTCTGTCCATATGTTTCTTAGCAATTTTTTTGGCCATAGCTGCCTCTCTTCTAATCCACCTATCGCGGGCCAGCCGCAGCCGCCGGCCCGCCGGCCTCTCCATAACTGTCTCTTGTTGCTCCCATCATCTCTTTTTGCTCCTTACGTAGTGTTCTGTGCCATTCCTAAAAGCGCCTCCGGAAAAGAAAAGTGTAAACGAGAATGGGGCTAGCTGTCCGGGCGAATATGTGTGTGGATGTGGATGTTAGCCTGTTAGTCCGTAGGCTGGACCCTGTAGTAACATGTTCTAACCCCCAATCAGAAGTCGACTTTTAACAGTGGCTAGGTAGTTCAGGGACTCAGAGCACTGCTAGCCATGATTTCCTGAAAACACAAACTCATTAAGTGCTCAGCCCGAAACTAAGCTCGCTGTTTACGGTAATGCCCTTATGATGTCAAACTCCACGCCCACATTTGAAACTTGTGCTGTACAATGTGGGCTTCGTCCAAAAAGCGTTTAGGTCCAGTTTGTCCTGGCATCGCCTAGAATTGCTTATATAAAAGGCGCCAGTATGGGTCCCGGACTGTATTCTTCTACTTCAGTGCTACTGGACAGCAACATCCAACTTCCTTCTCCTATCTTCATCGGTAAAGTTCCCCTCAACGAACATTAAAGGCTGTAAAAACCGCAGGCCAGAACCTGGCGTCGATGGTTGCGAGGATAATTGTTCGAACATTTTTTCCATTATAGACTTTGTCCAAAGAGCTTTCCATTTGTGGGTTTGTTCGGGTTTGCGATTTGCGGGTTTGGATTTAGCATCGGGAGGTAATTGAAGTTTAGAATCGGCAGACAATTGTAGCCTAGCAAAAGTGAGGACCAAAGCGGCAATTCCGGCGGCTATCGGCGTGGCCATAGATGTCCCAGTTGCTGAAATTTCACCTCTAACACTTTCTAGTCCCGCACAAGGGACGTCACGTCCTAAGGTTCCGAAAGCAATCCTATCTTCTGGTGGGGCATTAAAATCCTCGAATGTCCCAAAGTCATTCGTCGCCCGTATCGATGTCACTAACGAATGCTTTGCCGGAAACAATTCTGGTTTAGTTGCTCCGTAGTTTGATGCTGCCGCAAATAAGAGTACTTTCTTAGATATCGCCTTCATGATAGCGTCGCTGATTACTTCCTTTCCATCCACTTCTGGCTCTTTTGCCCAACCGAAAGACATCGAAATAATATCGACATCACATTTCACGGCCCATTCAATGGCCTTCCCTTATAGTTAGCACACTCGATACCAGATGGTGATAAAGGTTGGCATTTGATAGATAAGCTCACCTTCTCTACATTTTTGCCTATCCCCTCTCGATTATTCCGTAATTCATCCGAGTTCCTGGCTATACGGGCTACATACATATCTGCCATCGGCGCGACCTTCATCGCCAGTGAAAGTACACGAGTTCCATGCCCGTCTACGTCCTGGGCTTCGGAATTACCGAATGAATCATTCCAATCAATGATACGTGCTATTCGAAGATCATCCTTAAAAAAGTGAGAGTTTTTGTCATACCCAGTATCTAAGATAGCAATCCTAATTCTTTGAACGTTTTTCCTCTCTTTGCCGGACTGACGATTGAGAGATATGCAGAATGCTGAGTCTTCAACCCTTTTGAGCCAATTTCGAGACTTCTGACTATAGACACCACAATTAGTGTATGAATCGAGACAATGGTCACCATGCCAACCTTATTGTTTCTGAAACAGAGTCCAACTGGTCTGAAACTTCATTGCTGGATTTCTTCACGTCTTCTTCTTCGGAGCGGAAGGGTATAAAATTGCCCGAACTATCAATCCATTGCAACTTGATGAGTAAATTTTCTAGTGGGTAGACGATATTTTTAAAAATAACTGCCCGCCTGTCTTCAATTAAGTCTGCCGTTTTGAAAATCTTCATTGTCAGGCAGTTTAAGACGACGTCTTTGTAAGTCTCCTTTGTAGACACACTTAATTTCAAATATGGCCAATTTTCATCGCGGGTTGCCATACCGTGACACAAAGCACGTTCGTTGTTGATTTTTTCAACAAGAGTTGATCCGTCAACAGAATTTATTTTGGCGCCGTTGCCGCAAATCTCTACCAGCAAAATGCCTAGAGCAAGAACGAGGGGATAGTGGTGGATTGCCTCAATATTATTGAAGAACTCTGGTTCTGTAATTTTTGGAGAATCCGGTGGCCGTAATATGAAATATGGAGCAGAGGCATTGATTTTTGAAGTCGCAATGCTGGGGAACTTTTCCTTCATAAAGAGAATGGATTCGGCTGTCCATCTCGTCTGCATCCAAGCAGATCCATAATATTGCCAGACAGACCTCGCTAGTATATAGGCTAGAATAATTTTGCCTCTGGATGTTAATGTCTGCTTCTCTAAAACTTCGCCAAGTGAGATACCAGGCTCATTAGAAACGAGTTGATCAGACTCATCTGCCGCCAGCTGATGGAGTTGCTTTTCACGGAATTTTAACCCTCTGCTCGCATGCCCGATGCTCACTTGAATGAGACGGCAAAATACAGGAAATTCGGGGCATGAGGTGGCAGACTGATCAGCAATTTTTGCACTTGCATAGACTTCGTCTCCATCTACGCCCGTCTGAGACATAGCTGCTTTCTTCAAGCGAGGCTCTGATCTGGAGCAAAGGAATGTTAGCGAGCTGGACTTTCAACTGGGATATTCTCTAAATATACCTGGGTATAAAGAATCGAAAATGTCGCCACTCAATGGTTTCCGTTGAATTCGAAGGAATCCTGGTTGAGAAGAGGGTCTCAAAAACAACATCGTCCGGGAGGATGTCGAGACGACCTTTCAAACGAAGACCCCCCCAGTGCCGCGTAAGAATACATGACCAAGGCTCGGCGCAAGTACATGAAATGTTATGATAAAGAGTATCATAGAGCCTCTTGTTGACGAGACTTGGATATTCTTCTGCGACAGGTATATCTTTTGGTTTCATTTTCTCCTCTGCTATGTTTGCGCGAGATTCTGTAATCTCTTTGACGAAAGATTCTAAATACTTGAGATATGATTGCAGAATATCTGGGTCTGTTGTAGCAATTGCGGTCAAATTATTTGTTACAATTTCACTGATTCCTAACCCTATAAAGGGGGTCGATGCTTTGCATAGCTCGTCGAGGATCGGGCACCACTTTGATAGACGCCCTTTTTCCATGAATTCTGAGGATAATCCATCTCTGTTTCCCTAGAACTCCAGTTTTAGATAAAATGCATTGTCTCCCATACAATGTAGTGCACTAGCACCACTGCCAAAGATTAGAGTGGCTGAGCTATAAGGGAACCTACTATACAGAGATTCTCGAGCCTCAATACAAAGGTACGCAGCCCATCATCATCGCCTGGCGTGGATTCTGGAAGGCCGAAACATATGCTTTGGAGCTTGGACGACAGGGTATTGAGAAGCCCAGCGGATTTAAGGTCTCGGTTCCACCATCGAGCTGTGGTTCGCAAGGCTGCCGCACGCATGATGGCAAGCGTGCGGACTCTTTCACAAGAGTCCACGGCTAAGAGCCTGCCGTCGTCATCGTTCGGATCATTCATCGCGACAGAGGCGCTAAAGAGGGTGGAAGAAGGAAGACGGAGAATTTTGCCACGAGAATCTTGAGCCTGAGATGGATGGTAGTTGGAATCCTTCCCTCCTGGACGACTCCATTGGCGCTACCAATAAACGGCGAACCGTATCCAGTACCGATGGCCGTGGCCTATGAGAATGTGTTCTGCAACTTTAGCTGCAGCCCCCAATACATGAGCTGAAATCAGCAGACGAGAAGTATCTTAGCAAATGGATGCAAAGCTGCTGATACGCCTTACTCTGCCGACCGCAATGACAACAATAATAAAGTGGTAGAGATAACCCTACGGTCCTGGGGCATAGAGCGACTTCATGATATTATGAGAGCCAGGGACATTGCAGAGACTTGGGGCATTATAGAGACTTGGGACATTGCAGAGACTTGGGACATTGCAGAGACTTAGGACATTACAGAGGCTTGGGACATTGCAGAGACTTGGGACACTCCGAGCCGCTAGAATATCGACATGGCGGGGGCGCAAGATATACCCTCCGACATTTACCACGCGACGGAAGACTGCCGAAAGAGCTTCCAACAATGTCTGACAGTTGAAGAACTGGTGATTGATGAGTGGGCTGAAAACCGCCTCGCGGATTTCAATCTCTGGGACGCTGGTGTTGGTGCATCCACGAAGCCACAGGCATCCCTCGACATGCGACTATCAAGAGACCGGGAGGCTCGCGAGGTGGTGACAGGACTTTTACTCACCTTGAACGCATATATTCAGCAGTGCAAACAGCTAGGTAAGACTTGTAGCTTCCAATATGGTCATAATTCTTATGCTCAATATAGTCGACCACCAAAATCTTCTTATTCCGTCACCTGACTCCGACTTGATAGAGTCTGAGGTCGATGGGGCAGCAAAATACTCAGAAAATAAAATGTCAGTAAAGGAGGCCATGGAAGGTATAGAAGGCCTACTCGAGGAGTTATTCGGATTAGGCGTAGCAATTCGTAAGGCGGGGACGACTGCTCGACATCGGCACGCAGATAGCCAATTCAAACCCGAAGATCATAAAGATTTGGAGGATCACCTTATCCAGATATTACTAGGACGTCCGTCAGATATTGAAGTATTAAGGGAGCATGGTGGGAAAGCAGGACTTGGTGCCCATGAGGCAAAAGTAAAGTTTGATTTCAGGGAAAACTTGCTGACCCCGGTGCAGAAGCATCTCGTCAATGCAAATCTCAAACGTCGTAACCGATTTTTATATGCAAGAAAACACGGACAAAGATTGGGGACGCACAGGAATCAACAAGGGCCAAAAAGGAGCCAACCTGATCAACGCCCCGCACCCACAAAAGAGCCCGCCAAACCATCTCCTGCTAGTGAGGCTAGAAGCCAATTAACAGCAGGGAGGGAGCTAAAGCATAAACCATCTCTCCGCGAAGAAGACGTGAAATCTTCTCCTAGTGCCGGTGGGCAGTCAATTAACACCAAACCTTCTGAACACTCGCAAGCTCTTGATTTAAATACACCGTCGAGCCCACGTCGGCCTCTAAGTCAAATCACATCCACCGCAAGGAGAATAGAATATCCTCAACCACCTCTCAAGTTCAGACAGTCAAGGCCTTTCAAGTGTCCCTGCTGTTGGCAACCACAGCCTTCAAACATGACTGAAGAGGAATGGAAGCAAGTTCCCACAGCAGTCTCCCATGTAATCTGACTGGTTCACTAACCTTAGCAGGAAACATCTTACTGACGATATTTTGCCTTACACTTGCCTTTTTTCCGATTGTCCAAAGCAATTCACCTTATATATTACACGTGAAGCTTGGAAAGCGCACATGGATGAAGAGCATCAATCCTCTCCATATTGGAAATGTTTTGCGTGTGGAGAATCCCCAGAAAAATTTTACACTGGTGAAGAATTTACGACTCACATCAAGGAGAGCCATCCCAATATCATATCCCATGCTCAATTACCCATGCTAGCCGAAATATACGAAGAACGAGATCCACCCGAGTTTGAGGTTTGCCCTCTTTGTCCTTGGGTAGAAGAGGAAGAATGGAAATTACACATGTCTCAAGCTCATGACTCATCTGATTATTGGGAGTGTTGCGAGGGCTCAAAGAAGTTTAACGACGAGGACGATTTCATTACCCACGTAGAAGAATCTCACTCCATCCCTTTTGAAGACCTCCCTGATTTTATGGAGATGTGTCATATGGGCGATCCTCCTCCTAATAGATCTTGTCCTTTCTGTTCCTGGACACCAGGAAAAGAAAAGGCAATAGATCCCGAATCTATTTTCAACCATATTGCAGAGCACGCTCATTCATTTTCTTTATATTCTCTTCCGTGGGCTGAGACAACAGATGAAGAAGAAAAGGCCGGCGAGATTCTCTTTAAGAAATCTGTCGATGTGGTTGATAATTGGCTATTGAAGGATTGGTCCCTTTGTCCCCTGTGCTCCCGAGCAGAAGAAACCCAGCAGTTGATAGATCCTGATCGTTTAAATGGGTTTCTTCAAGTTTCTGAACCCCTTTGCTCGCATATCATAAACCCGACAATCCTTTTAGACCACATTACCGAGCATATTAACGGCCTTTCTACATCTTCTTCGCACTTGACAACTAGAAATAAAGAGGGGGAAACAGATCAGAGGAATGCATTTCAGCAATACCCGAGATCAGTTCGGCATTGGATATTATCTGAAATACTTTTTCGCGTGAACGATGCCGACCTTCAAAACAGACAACTTCACATCTCCAAGTTTCTATATTCTGAATTCTATTTGAAAGTAGACAACAAAAGATCAGTTTATTACTTTGGCAAAGATGAATATTTTGCCGAAGACGTTCAGGACTCCTTAGCCGCGAGACATGATGGTGAATTTGGCCATTCCAAAGATACTACATTGATCGACAACCTCCTTGACAGCCTTCGGAAAGAGAAGGCCAATCTTCATCAGGTTGAGGATGTTCTTCCTAAATTCTCTGAGAAAGAATTTTTCCCCGACGGCGAAGGAATGGGCCTACAAGTTATACGCAACCCAGCCCACCCTGTGGTCGATATCATTTTCGTCCACGGAGAAGCTGGCAACTCATACAGCACATGGGTGCAAGAGCCTTCGGGGATATATTGGCCCATTCAGCTTTTAGGTGAAGATTTTCCGGGGGCCCGAATAATCACATTTAGTTGGGAGTATGGCCAACATCCATCGTTCCTACAGCATGCTTCGCACCTGGAGGATGAATTAACTATATTTCGACAAGAAACAGACGCCGTATGTGGCTTCCTATGCCTAGATTTCACTTTGGAATTTAAGCCACTAACTCCAAATTTTAGATTAACCGCAAAGCAATCTTTATAGCCCACGGCCTTGGAGGCAGAGTAATAATGGAAGCCCTTTTACTCGTTGCTACATCTTACCGTTCCAAATTTGGACATTCCACGCTCGGGGTAGTGTTCTTAGGCACGCCACAGAGAGAAGCCAGCAGATTTCTAGACTTTTTGAATCATACTCTAAATCCAAGGAAATATGGGTCGGAGATTTTGGCAAGTATAAATTATGAGCTGGGTGATACCTTTCGTTATTTTTATGAAAGATTAAACGCAGAGCCGCCACATGTTGATTCAAATACCAGTTTGGCAACTTTTTATGAGGAGCGTGAAACTGGCGGCTTCGGAATAGTATGTCCAGCTCACTTAAGAATGAAACTTGTTAATTACTGCCTGCTAATTCAGCGCAGGTTGTAGACAAAGAAGCGGCGGCCATTAAAGAATATCCTCTGCTAGGAATTGACGCCGATCATATCGTACGTATTACCATAACCTCTTTAATCATTCTGATAATGATTCGTTCCAGAATATAACAAAATATAAATCTCGGAATGACCGTGGCTACCAGTTGATTCTTGGGGAGTTAAAGAAATGGCTGAATCCGGCTGAAAGCACAGGACGAGGTGAGTCTTTTTTAATAAGTCTCTCTGAAATAAAGGCTACGTACGTTGTGCTTTGTGTTAAATTCCGATTTAACTAGAGCAAGTAACACCCCCTATGGATTCCCTCAATGAGGATATTAAGAATTTGCAAAATGATATAGCAGGAATGGCCCCCGAGAATCCTAGCTATGCCAGCTATTTAAACTCTCTCGGAATGGCTCTCAGTACCCGATTTAAGGAAAGTAAAGAAATCAGCGATATAGAATCTGCCTTGGAAGCCTCCCGTACTGCAGTAGATATCACACTAGCTGAATCCCCTGATTGTGCTAAGTACCTACATAACCTTGGACTTCAGTACCGTACCCGGTTTGAGCACACAGGAGCGATTGAGGATATTGATACGGCCATTACGATCTTTCAAGAATCAATTAGGCACACAGATGTTGAATCTAGCTATGTTTATCTACAAGACCTGGCAACCAGTTATGGCCTGCGATTTGACCATTCTGGAGCGACTGAGGATATTGATCATGCTGTCGAACTCCTCTGCGAAGCTCTGCTGCAGAGTCCAAGCGATGATCAAGGACAAATTTTAAGTAATTTTCACGAGCACCTCAGCAAACAGACAAAAATCTGGCATGGACGTGCAGATAGATCTTTTGATCCTGACCATTTTGGAGATTTATGTAATCATCTCCTTGTGGTCTTGGAGCTCTGGGAGAGGCCGGATGGAGAAGACTTCCGACTTACTCCCGAGAAAGCAAGTGTCGGCCAACTACGGTTGATCGATGAAAACTTAAGACGACGCAATCGATTCATCTATGCGCAGGATCAGAGAATAAATAGATCAATCGATATCGGTCCCCCTCGGCAGGCCCCTCTCGCTCCCACTCTGAAACCCTATATTGCTCCAGTCCAGCCGCCAACTTCCATCCTATCGAGAAGCACCTTACCACAAAAACCAATAATGGAAGCAGACCTTCTTTATCCTATATTAAGACCTATCGCCGAGCTTCGCTCCCAAGCTTCTCGTGTAACTTATCTCCGTGCCTCCCACTCCCGCAGGATTGACTATCCTCGGCCCCCAAAAGTTCAACCCGGATCGCCCACATTTAAATGCCCTTGTTGCTGTAGGCTACTTCCCAAAATTCTGAGCGCGAACATTGGGCAATGGAGGTTTGTCTATAATTTCCTCAATCATGTCCAATCAAGGACAAAGGAGCTAACAATGCCAACAGGAAACACCTGGCACAAGATTTGTGTTGGTATCCATGCATTAGTGATAACTGCGAAAAATCTTTCACTGTGAACGAGGCTTGGTTGAGTCATCTAGAGAATGAGCATAGTATATTCGGGTCTTATGATTGTCCACTCTGCAACAAAGCATCAGGGCTCAACAGCTCTCTATATCACATTTCTGCGCATCTACTCTCATTCTCTCTCGAATCCCTACCTTGGGCATCAGCCCCAATCCTAATTGGGTCAGATGATTCTTATGACAAAGTAAACTCGTGGTTTGAGACGTGGCCAATACCAGAAGGCATAGATCCAGTAGCAGAGAGAGACATACATCCAATGCCTTCAAGTGAGTATGCAGCCACCGACGACTTCATCTCATATTTCCGTCAAAATGAATATTTTGGCGACTCTTCGGGTCAAGGGTCAGGTTCTGCTGTTGTCAGATACTTTGATGGCACTATCTCGTCATTTGATTACCAATCTGATGGCGATGAAAGATCAATATAGTCTGGGGAGGAGTCTAGGGAGGAGTCTGGGGAGAAGTCTAGGGAGGAGCCTGAGGAGGAGCCTGGGGAGAAATCTGGGGAGACGCTAGGTTCGAACTAGGATATAGTTAAAAGAGCTCAGATTAAATATTACAGCTCTTTAAACGTTGCACAGCGATATCCAGTACGCCTGCTTGTGAATCAAACCCACCGTCCAAGCCAAAAGCACCTCCCTCAGCCCTTCCCCTTAGGCACATCAGACACGCCGATGAATAAATATCGCCCATCTTAGACCGCAATTTTGACGTCCCGCCCTTACCTTGACCGCTTAGTAGGAACGGCCGTACTTCCGCTAATTTGCTTAGAGGCACGTTTTCCTCGCCAACGTTTACAATACTGTTCACAATATACCGGAGCGCGCGCCATTCAGCAATTTCTAGCAGAATCGTGCCGAGAGAGTAGACGTCCATGAGCGCGCTGAAACTGAGAGAGGGCTCGCCCATGGCGCTGGGGTGCCGGTAGATATCATGTTTAGGGTCCGCCGAGGGCTGTTCGGAGATTTCTGTCGGTGAAGCCAATCGCGCGAAGTTGAAACCAACGAGAACGGGATGGGAGATGCTCGTCACAGCCGATGGATCACTTCCGGGAAAGAATAGGACGTTCTCAGATCGCAGGCTCTTGTGCAGCCACCCTGTCCGATGGAGGTTCAGAACCGCCTCGGCAATCTGTAAAGCAAGCTGGATACGATCTGTCAGGCTCGGTGGTTCGATGCCGTCATTAGCGGAGAAAAGATCCAGAAGTGATCGGGGCTCTGTCAGGTGGCTAACAAAGGGATGGGTGAAGATGAAAAAAACCTTATCATCTTGTTCCACGATTCCTCTGCACGAGAGTGATCGAAATGTCTCCATCTTAGGCAAGTTCAAGAGCGCGGCCAGATTCTCTGCCCGAGGCAAAATTTTACTCCGAAGTTGGAGGTTGATAGATTTCAATTCCACGAATACTCTTCCTCCATCGTATTCAGCAAGCCCCATTGTCTGGTGTTTCTTCAGTGTTCTGAAATTGTTGAGCTTTCTGTGAGACAGCTTCTCAAGTCTCTGGAGCAACTCCTGGCGTTTTGGTGTGCCTGAACTCTCACCTAGTGGTTGCTCTTGCGCATTTTCGTCAAGGCCAACTCGTAGAGCCTTCACCTCAGCTGATACTGAGAGTGTAGTCAAAGTTGCATCCGGTTGATTTGGAGACATTACTTGGAGTGAATGAAGGGCCTCAATTAGGGGAGCCAGTTGATCAAATCGGTTGTTGATTTCAATGATATTAGACCCAATAGTCTTGGTATAGTTGACGAGATCATCATGAAGCCGAGGATCCAAAAATCTCCATAGCTCGCGCACGAGAAAGTGGACATCGGCCACAAGCTTCTCAACTTTCTCTTTGTCCACCGCTGCCCACCAGAGCCTTTTGAAGATGTTTTGCTCCTGCGCAACCTTAGCCCTAGTCATGATCTGATGCCTAGTTTCAATGGATATGCTTGTGAAGACTCTCTGGTTCTCAGATAGAGGAACCGGCTGCTGCTGGGCGGCTGTCGGCTCTCTATGTACGGGTTGCGACACAAGCTTCAAGCCGTATTTCTTCTTCAACTGCTCGGTATCCGATAACAGATTCTGCAGCTGTAGAAGGGTCATTTCGATGGCATTTGCGTTCAGCCGTCGATCCAGAAGCCCGTCATCAGTTAACAAACCCGCTCGTTGCGCCCATTCAGTCAAGTGGATTTCTTGAAGTTCCAACATACAGACAATGGTAGATGCATCTTTCCCAAGATTGCGAGCGGTCGAGAGGAGAACGAACCCTTTGATACAGCCGCCGAGAAGTTGCAACGAAAGTGACGCCAAGCCCACGGCCCCTGTTGCTGTGCTAAACGGATCTGCCATTGCAAGTCCTTCAGCGCAATTATTTCTTTACATCTAAAATCCAATCAGCGATTAATTTTCTGACAATTTTGCCTGCTTTGATCTCAAGAATATGTCGTCTATCGGATGTACGACCTTCTTGTTAAGTTAAGAGGAAGTCAACGTATTATGTAAGCAGTCTTGTCGAGCCGCGTAACGGCGGCGTACAGGCTGCCCAGTCAACTGGGTTTATCATTTGGCGTTTGGTGTTTGACGTTGAAATTGACTCATCTACCTTGACTGAATTCAATCTCTATGGCCTTTTCATCGGCTGGCCTTTAGTACCTATATTCTGATATTCTGATATTCTGACAATGGCTTCGGAACGGCCTGAGACGTCATGGCCTCAAACGAGCAGCGAGCCGGCTTTCACTCCCGAGGGCTCAAGTTCAGATAAATCTTTGCCAATTATTACGGCCAAATCTTATATTCCACAGTTGTTCGACTTGGTGACTCCAACACACCGCGCTATAGATACTGCCAAATTGCAAATCCCCCCCGCATTTCTGCAAAGCGAAGCTGTTGATTCTTCTCTTCTCCTTGGCCATGGAGCTTCGTTCACGGTTACAAGACAGACCTTACCTCAGGGTCCGACTGAGCTGACCTCTCGAGCCGTGGATATGGGCGGCTGGACCATTCAAAAGACCACAAAAGCGAAAGAACGGCCACGACACATTGTGTACAAGGCCGCAAAAGTGACTTTCAAGTCCAACGGCGAGCCGGAAACGCCGCAAGACCGCCGGGCTCTCCAGAGTGTCCTCACCGAGTTCCACACGCTTCTGCATCCACCGCTGCTAGCACACCCTAACATCATCGACTTCCTAGGTTTAGCCTGGGGAAGCAACCATGCAGATCCACTCCATCGACTACCAGTCCTCGTAGTTGAGTACGGAGATCGAGGTACTTTGGCTGACGTTCAGTTGCGGGGCTCTCCTTTATCTAACTCGCTGAAACGGGATGTATGTCTCGGGATCGCACGCGGCCTTGAAGCTCTTCATGAAAACGGTATCGTCCATGGAGATGTCAAACCCGAGAATGTCATTATGTGCTCGGACAAGGAGAAGACCTTTGTTCCTAAGTTAGCAGATTTCGGGTTTGCTGTCATTGAGGCCGCTGAATCGTCTGAGATCATGATCGGTGGCACACCGACCTGGCGAGCCCCAGAATCCTTCTCTCCCGTCCCCGTTTCAAAGCTTAAGCTCACCGATGTCTATTCCTTTGGCCTAGTGGCGTGGTCTATCGCGATTGACGGCACCGACCCATTCACTCTTATGCTATCGAATTCTCAGGAAAACAATGACCGCCGTGCTGCCATCGATCGTCTCAAGTTGGAAGATGAAGTTTTGCCTGCATCTGAATTCGACAGGTGGATTGCAAAGTGGAGGGCTCTCAATATGCCCATTTCTCAGATTCCAGGTGGAGACTCTACCCAGAGCTTAAACAGACTTCAGCAGATAGCGCTAGCAGCCTCATCATCAGTACAATTGCAAGAGCCAGCGGCAGAACCCATGAGACCACATTCTTTGACTGCACAGCTAACCTTATTACAAGGAATGGTTTCTAAGCTCTCTCAGAGATTCAGGCAACAAACTTATTTCAGTGATCTGGAGTCATTATTTGCTCATACTTTGAGTAAGAACCCCGATGATCGGAATCTGAAGGCGGTTATCCAAGTGCTTGAAGGGAATAAAGAAATTGAGATAACTCGGTGAGAGAAGGTAACATATGTCTGAACTCTTACTAACCCATTCTAAGTAACATTGCGTCTTTGAATTTCTCAGAGGAGGCCCCGACAACCACACTAATGACAGTGGCCGGGACAGATATCCAGGAAACTATTTCCGCAACAAATTCTCTCGAGGGAAATCGGATTTACCGCAAAGCATCTGAGACGCAGCAATTCAAATCTATCCCTATCCCACAGAGTTTTTGTGCAGTCCCTGAAAGTTCAAAAGATGAAAGGTAAACCTGCGTCTTAAATAACATGGATTTGATAACTGATCATAGTGAAATAGGCTTCAAAGCAAGATCAACTGGTCCCAATTGGGATTCAAGGTAATATGTACCGCATATGTTTTAATAAAGCCTCTGATAGTCGACTTAGCACCGTCGAATCTCATGGCAGATGACAAGAGACCTTGAACCAGCAGTTCAAAACTTTGCTGTTAGGACCCTGATCCATCTTAGCGATGCTCCTAGCCATTTTGTTCTCGGTGCTTGTTTATTGAACGGATACGGAGTTCTTCCTGATAAAGAACGCAGCCTCAAATATTTAACTCAAGCTGCTAACCAAGGCCATTTCATTGCACAGGCGTACTTGTATAGGATGTATAAGTCATGCAAAAAAGAGATTTCATCTCAAGTTCCTGTGCTTCGCTATCTGAATGCCCAAGCCCTTAATGGATCACGGCTTGCGTTACAAGATTTGAAAGTATTAGAGCCCCAGCAAGCAAAACAAATTCGGGAGCTTCTAAAGTATGGTTACGGAGGCGTCGGATCAAACTGGTTTCATGAAGACCAATGGTTGCATGGCCTCACACAACCAAAGCTAATGAGCAAAGACTTTACTTTAGATAGTCTTGGATCGCGAATAGAGCTACCGAATGTAGTGGTAAATATTCATGGAGACCGCTTAATTCATGCTGCCGCTGCCGTCGGTGGATATGGTTTAGTTCAAAAGCTGCTGACAGACATAAATGTTGACGTCAACCAACTCAATGCGAAAGGGGAGACAGCCCTTTTATGCGCATGCCGGTCCGGTCACGCCGAAATCGTCAAGTTGTTGCTTGATTCGGGCGCCTTGGCTTCAATCCAGTCAACGAACGGAGAGAGTCCACTCCACTGGCTTGCATCGTTCGATGATAATGTAAACCCAGCAGCGGTCGGCAAGGACTTGATCGAACGAGGCAAGGCAAGTGTCAATGCCTTTACCACGCAACGCATCTCCTACTCGGTATTTCCTGGTTCTATTGACGTAGACTTTCAAGGTGAAGGGACGCCATTGATGTGGGCAGTGCATGATAACAAGCCTCGAATTGTATCATTTCTATTATCGATGGGGTCAGATTCAAACTGGCGATTCCAGAAAAATAACAACTCTCCGCTGGAGTGGGCGGCCTTTTACCACTACTCAGAATGCCTGAAACTGATGGTTGATCATTTAGAAACGACTGTCAATATTCCCATGACCACTGAAGGTAAGAAGGATTTCCGATACGCGGTAATATATGGACCGCTAGTGCAAAAAGCGGTACATGCGTCAGATAAATTCTCCATGATAATTCGAAATGGCGTAAACTACTTGAGTCAGCTCAAATCGACCCTCGCCTTCCTGCAGGAGAAGACCAAACTCGTCCGGTTTAATCTTGTCAATCAAAACGAGACTTTACTGCACTTTGCGGTGTGTGAGGCGCACGATGAAGCCTGTGAGATTATTCTCGAGTCCGGATGGCATATTGAGGAGCTCAACCAACCGGCAGGACCCGCCAAGTTGACTCCAATCCTCGAGAGCGTCCGATGGAATCGCCGTGCGCTGTTCAATCTTTTGCAGAAACATGGAGCTGATGTCCATGCGCTCGCACTCAGTCCGTACAATGAGCACATGCAGACGTGGTCAGCATTGCACATATTCGCTGAGCAGGCGCACAATGACGACCTGGATCTCGTCGATGACTTGATCTCCGCTGGGGTGCCAATAGACGGCGATCCTACGCACAGTATTGAGACGCCCTTCAACGTCGCAGTCCGTCGCAATGCTTTCCGCCTTGCTGATTGCTTCCTTCGCCACGGCGCTTCTCTCAACGCTTCAGCTGCGCGCTCTTCACTGATCATCAGCCCCCAGCCGCTCACAGGGCTCGGTCATATCATTGCCTTGAATGCGCGTTATTCATTCAATGGCCTTCGGTATATGCTTGGGCCACATGAGGAAGTTGCGGTAGACTTCGTGGTCGAAGCTGCTCGGGGGTTAAGCGCGCTACATTTGGGCGCGCTGATGCCACATGGCCTTGTATATGCTGGATCTAGTGAAGCGCTCGCGGCCGAAGATTTTGACTGGGAGACCAACAGTGCTATTGTCCATGAACTATTAGAGTGGTTCTGCGAGCCGGAGCAGCTGAATTTAAAATGTGAGATACAGGGTAAAACAGCACTACATCTTGCGGCCGAGTATGGCAATTATCGCGTGGCTCACGAGCTGATAAAGGCGGGTGCGGATAGAAGTCTCCAGTGCGAGACAGGAGAGACAGCCGTAGACATCGCGAGAAGGCTGTTTGCGCAGAAGGAGATACTAGGCAAGCTGCTCGCCTCCCTGGAGTAGCTTGGCTTCGTTTTCGCCGTTCTCAAAATAAGCATTCAATCTCAGATGAGTTGTCTGCCTATCACCCATGCCCTAAATGTCCCAGCACAAATCAGGATTTTAAAAATGGTCAAAGAAATTAAAGGCACATGAATCTGAGATATTACGAGGGCAGAGATATCTTATGGGTGAATAATTGAGAAACATAACTATCTGGCTGCAGTTCTTTTAGTTGACTGATTAGTGCCACTTTTTCTCAAGCTTCGAGAGTAAACCGCATGTACACTGGTGCATTGCAAAGTCTACTTAGATATTAATCGGATCTTAGACACCGAACCAGAACGGATCCCACAAATGAGACGGAGAGCAAAGAAATTGAAAGCAACAGAACGAAAAGGGAGACGAGCAAAGAAGCGCGCATAGAAAGGGCAAAGAGGAGAAATTAGCTAGACGGACCGCTTGGCTACTCTGTAAAAAGAAAGCTGCTTGGGAGAGAAGATTATATATAGGATGGTGGCTCAACCAGGCCTGGGGCGGCTCATTGATGGAGGAAGGTTGTTGAAAGAAAGTGCGAAGCTACGCTAGATTTATACTCGAACTTTTTGGCCAAATTTGTACGGAGAACTATAACGAGTAACGAGTAAGTCGTGGGTCGTGGGTCGTGGCTTGTGAGACTACAAGGAATTTTTAATTAAAATGCCCTGAGAGTCCCACTATACCACCCTGTACCTTTTCGGCCTCTGAATAATAATAATTTCGCCTGTGCCCTGTATTTCAGTGGGTATTTAAGTATTTAGCGATGTTTGATGTGGATTTTGCAGGGAGCCGTTGCCCAATATCACTGGGGTTAAACTCACAACTGGGAGAGGTAGCCACACAAAGAATGTACCAGCGAAAATATTTCTTGAGACCAAACCATCTATACTTCTCTCTTTTACAACAGTATATTCAGGGTTTCAGATCAGAATCTGTATGTGTTAGTTCCGAACGCCATGTCTTACCGAAAAACGGCATCATCAGCGGGTTCAGCCGAAATGGCGTACTTGTACAGCACGCCGCCTCGGCTGCTAGGCAATAGCTCGGATGAAAACGTACTGATCCTTGCACTCAACGCTGGCTTGGTGCCACGTAAATACGACCCAAAGTTTGCACGCTATCAAAGCTAACACAGAGTACAGCATGACGTGGCAGGACGAGCAAACATTTAACCAATAGTTTAACTGGTGAGTTTAGTCAAGGCCAAATAGTTGTATAGATTACAGAAGTGGCGTTAAGGGTTCGAGCTGACAATTCCTCTTACGGAGTGATACAGTAAATTGAATAATAAGTTCTATATCTTCCCCCTGGACAAACATTTATGTCTTGTGTAGTTATCTAATTTTATCATAGCATAGTGTCTAGAGAAGCCACGTTCCATTATTAATAACCGCTCTGAATGTTCCATCAACCTCGGAGCTAAAGCCATGTTCGGTATGTAGCGATGTTTGGCCCCGAAATATCCTTCCTCAGCTGACTTCATTGGGGCATGGGAAACACGGAACTAACACAATCACAAAGATACCGACAGTCCAGTCTACAGGCACTCATTGCTAATGGCTTGGGTTAGAATGTAAGTTTAACAAATCCGGTGGAAAATTATCATGGAGAAGGTCACGGCAGGTATTAGTAAAGGTTGAGTAAGATTATCATCGACTTTTATTCAGGACCTGTATATTAAAATATTTGATTAAGTAGTGAGGCTTGAAAGTAATTGGCCTTGGCGCGATATAAGTTCTTCGTTAATCTGCATATTGACCTTCTAATCCATCTCTTCTGCCTCCCTCAGTAGCAACTCCCATTGTTCCTTCTCAAGCATTAAGGCATTAATTCGTCCTTTCAAGCGCAGCACGTTATTGAGTAGTCCATCTCGCTCCTCAAAATTGGGAGCATTGCCAAGATACTCATACAGGGCCATGATTTTCCCCATTACCAGCTCTAGGAAAGCAATCTGCTGGGACAACTCTAAACCGCCTTCATACTTTTCAGTTCCATCAACAAATTCCCAGGACATATTCCACAAGTTCTCAAAATTTTCGTGCGAATGACAGATTCGTATAAGGTCTTTTTTGCTTGTCGCCGTTACAATGCCCTTCCTAACAACTTGTGGCATTTCATATTCTCGTGAACTGTCTCCGCAAGCATCAACCTCTTCGGTCTTGAAACTCTCCCACTCCCGTTTCAACCACGGCACAGAAAATATTTCCCCATCTTTCATGTCTCTCCAAACCCTCCACATGATAAGATTATTCATATGAACCCTATCCAAATTTTCCTCGACACTGCAACTTCTTGTCGTTCCATGTTCTGTCGATGATAGCAATTCTGACTCTTCTCCAACTTCCCCTCTTAACCATACTAACTCTTCTCCCACCTCCTCTTTGATATACATCTGGTCTGCTATCACTAAGATCTTCACTTCACGAAAAACCGGCAAAACATTGTGCACCAGCCACCCCTCTCGATTCGTCTGATATTGGGTATAGCCCAATGCAGGGTATATCACTAAATTTTTCACCTTCCGTGCTATGCTCTCATCAATTTGCGAGTACTCATGCATAGAAATGGAATCGTGAGGGCAAAGACCAGTGAAGTGCTCTGGGCCATAGGAGAATGAGGGAAGTTGAAATCCCCAGTCAAGATAGAGGAAATCATCGGAAAAAGAGAACCAAGTTCCAGTAGAGGGGAAAATAAGGGAGTACCGTTTTTTGGTAACGGCATGGGATGCTTTACACGCGCGTAGAAGTGCGGTGACTGAGTCCTGAGGGGAGGGCGATCCAAAGTACGTAGGTTCTAGATAACAAGGCCCCTCTCGATACCGTACACTGCGCGGCTCTTTTCCAGTGGTAGAATAGC
This sequence comes from Haplographium delicatum, assembly GCA_037952705.1. Taxonomy (NCBI): domain Eukaryota; kingdom Fungi; phylum Ascomycota; class Leotiomycetes; order Helotiales; family Hyaloscyphaceae; genus Haplographium; species Haplographium delicatum. The sequence goes on from JAPZPC010000042.1 coordinate 123,421, forward strand.
GTTGGACGTAGATAATTCGGGGGCCTGGCAGGGCGTCAATCCATATTTGCCGACGGAGCTCCTCAGGGAGGGTACCGAAGAGGGGGAACGTGGTCGCTGATGTGCTCTTGTCTAGAGGTATCATTTCAACAAAAGACATTCCGGATGCAATTTCACATGATAACGTAGCTGTAGAGCTGAGGGAAATAAGTGAAGAGAGAAATCTTTAGACGCTCTAGTGGGGTATTAATCACCGCGGTTGACAAGACAAATTGGCAAGGCGGGGCCCCTAAAATCCGGGGTAGCCTTGGCTAGCGTTAGCCTAAGATGGTACCTAAGGTTAATCTTTGTAGGACGTCAGATCATTCCCGGAACAACATCTCCGTACAACCTCACAAAGAATATTTCACCTGCTGCAACAGTCTTGGAACACCCGGGTATTGCGATAGCCATGGCGGGGCCAATAGATATGGATAAGCCTGGCAAATATCCCATCGTTCTGAGCGATGCGTTGCTTGGAAAGACCCCGAAGGAAGTGTACACGGGGATTAAATGTAAAGGCTCAGGCTCTCCTGTTATACAGCAAAGCTAACAATTTCAAGATAATCATAGGCCAGATCTCTCGGCGGACTCTCTCCCAAGCTCTATGCACCTTCGACCTTCGGACGCAGACCCTACAAGCTACGACCTATCCTTCACAGACAACTCGGAGAAGTACTCATACAACGGCGGGCGAAGTTCAGGCGACGGCCAATTTGTCCTCATATTCGATCCTGTAAAGAAGCATTTTGTACTCCATCGTGTCGATTCTACATTTGATATGAATCTTGTCAGTGCTCCATGGAATCAAGATGCGTCCGAGTTACGATCACAATATACACAACTTCATTCACAACCAGAGCCACAAGCTCCAGCGGCTCCAGCCCCACCCCTGCAACGAAAATCCTCGAAGTCATCTAAAGCTGGAGCAGCCTCGAAAGGCGCTGCCAAACGACAAAAGCAAGAGAAGCCTAAGAAGCCGAAACCTCCGGTCCGCGAACCTACGCCCGAGGAGGAGGAAGAATCCGACGACGGCTTAACAATCGAATATCCAGACGCAATTCCGCCCACACATCACTATCAATCAACACCCACCTTCCACCGTGAAGCTACCGAGAGTGACGAAGATGAAGATGAGGATGCTGATGCCGATGCCGATGCGGAGTACGAGGAAGAACTAAATCAGGATGTGGACCTTCTCAAGTTACCCAGCCCTGCTAACAACAACGCCGGCGGCATGAGCGATGAGGATATGGAGCTGGATCTGGAAGCGGAATTGGAGCAGGCTCTGAAGGAGACTGAAGAAAATGCTGATGAGAGCAGTGAGAGCGAGGAGGAATGATATACAGCTGGGCGTCGGATTTCACCCTCGGGATTTCTTATCATATCGGGCAAGGGCGGCGTTTCAAGGGTTTAAAGCTTTGGGAAATTTTAGAATATCGGCCGAATATACGGGCCTGGAATGGGACATATGGTCGCGAGCAAGCTGCTCTGATAACCAGCTATCGTTTGGGATGTTTTAAAATCTATTTTCTTAAAAATAGAGGATACAGTCAACTAACTGGATCACAATGGAATTGTCGACTTTATGATGTCTCATATTGCTTCTGCTCACATCTTCTCCGCCAGTGGTATATGCCTGCTATTCAATTGGGTGAAGTTGATGGCAGGGTGGGCTTTCCGATAACGGGATACCGAAGCCTTTGGCGGGGACTTCTGCAATTCCGGTGATATCCTGTGAGTTCTTACAGTTAGAAGACAAGATTAAAAATATAAGAAGAGAGAGTATATTCTTTCATTCGCGAGTCATACATCAAATACCTCAAAAGCTCCGGCCCTCGGTTTGACGGTAACATCTAGGCGACACGTGATCTGAGATATGCTCGTACCGAGTACGGCTTTGAGGATGTTAATGCCGGCGTGAGCCGAGGATGATCTAAAGCCAAAAAAACCGAAATAAAACAGCTTCAACCTTCTGTTCTGTTGTTGGCCTGCTGAGGATTTGCAATTCGGTCTCTCAGCTCAAACTCTGCTCTCTCATTCCAATTGAATGACAATGTCGGCAATCAATCGCGGCGTACGCACAGCAACAAGAAATCTGCGCTTGGTTCAATCGCAAGCTCGCCGTGCCCCTCTTTGCTTCAGCTATCGTCAAAACCTCACAACTTCACCGCGCACAACGGCATTGAAACAATTCTCAACCATGTCCCCTCTGCAATCGGGCGCTCCGCCACCACCCCAAGCGAGAGAGTATGATCCTGAAATCAAGGATATTGCTAGCTATGTTCACAACACTCCCATCACCTCCGACCTCGCGGTAAGTACAGTATCTTTATTCCCGAACACCAACCCCACTAATAAGTCTGCCAGTTCGATACAGCAAGATTCGTCTTCCTAGATACTCTCGGTTGCGGTCTCGAAGGGTTAAGATTCAAAGAATGCACAAAGCTACTGGGCCCGATCGTGGAGGGAACTGTCGTGCCAAACGGTCCAAAGGTGCCTGGTACTCCCTTCCAACTCGATCCTGTCAACGCAGCTTTCAATATCGGTGCCATGATCAGATGGCTGGACTACAATGACTGCTGGCTCGCGGCGGAATGGGGTCACCCTTCAGACAACCTTGGTGCTATTCTGGCTGTGGCTGACTGGATCTCGCGTACAAACCGAGCTGGAGGAAAGCTAGGAAACGGGAAGATCATCACCGTCAAGGAGGTCTTGGAAGCCATGATCAAAGCACACGAGATCCAAGGTTGCCTGGCTCTTTTGAACTCCTATAACAAAGTTGGCCTTGACCATGTCGTGCTCGTCAAGGTCGCAAGTGCGGCCGTTGTGTCTAAGATGCTTGGTCTCTCTGAGAAACAGACTGCAGATGCCGTCTCGCAAGCTTGGGTTGATGGGCAGAGCTTAAGAACTTATAGACATTCTCCCAACACTATGTCGAGAAAGTCGTGGGCTGCCGGCGATGCCTGCCAGCGGGCGGTGAACCTTGTTTTGAAGGTTATGAAGGGTGAACCAGGCGTGCCTACAGTTCTTTCCGCTCCCGTCTGGGGCTTCTACGATGTCCTATTTAAGGGAAACAAGTTTGAATTCCAGCGACCATATGGAAGTTATGTTATGGAGAATGTGCTATTTAAAGTTTCTTATCCTGGTTTGTTGCCCCTTTAGCGAGCGGACCTGTACAAACAACTAATCATTCTTACAGCCGAATTCCACTCCCAAACCGCTATTGAAGCGGCCAAACGAATCCGCCAGAAGTTAATTGATATGGGAAAGTCTGCCGAAGACATCAAAGAGATTACCTGCCGCACGCACGAAGCCTGCATTCGTATTATCGACAAGCAATTCAAGCCTATGGACAATTTTGCTGACAGAGATCATTGTATCCAGTATATGTGCTCAGTTATGCTTGTATACGGCCGTCTTGAAGCTACAGATTACACTGATGGTGGAGAGGCCGCTACATCACCATTAGTAGAATCTCTCAGACAAAAAATTGCATGCGTTGAAGATCCACAATTCACGCTGGACTACCATGATGAAAACATGCGTACTATCCCCAACGCGCTAACCGTTACTCTGAACGACGGCACGGTGCTCGAGGAGGTTGTTGTCGAGGCCCCGCTGGGCCACAGGTTGAGAAGAGAGGAGGCTAAGCCGGAGATCCTGGCCAAGTACAAGAGACATCTAGGCCCGCACTTCAGCGAGCAAAAAGTTAAGGAGTTGGTTGATTTAGGGAACGATGCTAAGAAATTGGAGAACATGGCCGTTGACGAATACGTTGACTTGTATGTCAGCAAGGACAGTAAGTTCGTGTAGGCATGATCATGGGACAATCACGGTGTTTTATGTTCTTAAGGGAATGTTTTATAGATTAAGAAAGAATGCATTGGTTCTGAACTCTGAGAATAACAAAATCCGCCCTCGAAAAGGCTATTTTCGTGACGTGAGCGAGTCACGCAGACGGAGAGTCTCAGACTAAAATCGTAGCCCGTTTAGAAGGCGTCGGGGCATAACCTTTCTCGAGCCTTCTAGGACCTTCTCAAGCCTTCTCGGGTTCCGAGGGATGAACTTAGCTCTTTAAACGCCGACTCACCAAGTCCACGGGATCGACGAACGGGATATCCCAAATCCAATCGCTTAGTGGTTGCCGCCCCTTTTGGTAGCCAGCCCCTTGCTCAGCCTACACCGCAAATCTGCACTTGTATACTAGGCTCCAAGCGCAGACGCGGTAAGGGCGTAAAGCGCCGCCCGTCATATACAAACGACAAATCCGGTCACCGAGGCGTATTCACAACTTATGAATCCCCCGCCGGTAGAGTATGATATAGACATCTTTATAGACCCAATATCTACCAGCGAAATCCAGTTTCTTTTTTTTAAGAGCGAAAAATCGATTCAGGAAGGAGGATAGTGAGGCCCGGGGGGGATTAGAGGGCGAGGAGTATACTGGCGATAGTCAGAAGATAGGAGTATCTCCAGAGGAGCCCGTAGAGAGGAAGACGGGATGTTTTCTAGGAAAATTCCCGCGTGGGGTTCTCGAAGAGGTTCGCAATAAAGGGGTGGGAAGTAGCCCAAGCGAGGGCGAGGGCGAGAGCGCGAACAGTGCTCCGCAATGGCGATAATAAGAACGCAGATCTTTTCGTATATGCGATCACGAAGAATATCCCTAGATTTTGTTTATATCTGATGAGCCCGATATGACCATGCGTAGAGAATCTTCCGTTTTTGCTCAATGGGCCTTATCAAGTCGCGGAGGGAACGAAGCAGCAAGTTGGCTTAGGGAAGGGGTTTATATCATTTTAAATTATCTCCTGTATCTCCGACCAGAAGATTCTTGAGTATGTGGTTCTCTTTAGCCCTGTAAGCCCTGTATCGCGAACAGGAATTGAAAAGGACGTGTTCTTATGCGATTGTTTGGCTTTCTCGAGTGTCGAGGTAGGAATTGCCTTTGGAACTCGAGGCAGCGAGCCTTAGGTATTCGTAGTACCAGTCGCTGCAGGATTAAGAGATTATCAGCATATGTTGATACTTTTTGTAGATAAACAAGGCTGGATTGAAGAGTTACAAATGTCAAATCTCGATCGTAAAGTCGCACTCTCTTTATTTCCTTCGGAGACTTGGACCGCCTATTCTTTCCTTCCCTTACAAAAAACAAAATACTAGACCGTCAGCTTATAAGCTTGTATCTTTCCATCTCTTTCTTTGCTAATTTAATTGCGCAGGGAGACAATAGTGGTCCTGGTTCTCTATGGCGATGAAACCCGAGGCTCTTCTATCTTCTAAGGAGAAGAAGGTTCTTAACAGAATGGATGATGCTTGCCCAATATATCTCCGAGATGCGTGTAAGCTTAGGGACTATACTCCCCTGAAAATGGAATATTCCTGATGAAGTTCAGGGATAGCTGCGACAGAATGTTGTCCGGAGTTTTCGCAAGAATAACTCTGTAGTTTTCTGAACTAAATTCCAGAAACCGAGCAACTGAAGCGGTTAAAAAAAAGCTCACAAGCTTGAATTAGGAGATACAAGAAGCAATAGTGGAGTAAAGGCTGATTTTCTCTTCCAACTAATGAACTAGTCAACAGCTTGACTTCAGGAGAACACTTGAGCGTTGTCGCCAAGCGCTCCAGTTAAGCTAGGAACTATACTCATAAGCGCGTCGTTTCCTCGCCCGCGCTCTTCAGCAACAAACACACAACAACAGAACCTCGTTCTTAGGAACACGATCCTAGACTGAGAGAGATATCAAAGGTATTAGGCATGGTCGTGTACGGATACGTGATAGTGTACAGACACACGATATTTCCAGGTGAGTGACCCCGATTGGGGCTTCACAAATGTACACACATTCACGGAAGTACGGCATCGATCTCCCAATCTGTTATCTCTCGGGCAAAAGGCACATTGATCAGGCATGAATACTCCATTTTTGTGAAACCAGCCATCCTTTTCAAAAGATCAGATCAAGACACCTGCAGGTCATAGATCCCACTAGGTTCCTCCCGCAAGCCGGGATCAGCTGTCTTTTATCTACGGCCGAGAGAACTTGTTTTGGAGCCACATGGATCCAAAAAAACAAACCGGCGTTCAGCAGGTGGACTATAAAAGCTTCTAGTTCCTCTCGTTGATTTTGGCTTCAGCATGCTCTCTTTCCAATATTCCCTCGTGTTCCAGCCAAACACAAGTCCATTCCAACCGCTGTGGTTCTGCAAGTGGGATCACATTCAGGGAGGCTAATGGGGTACCCGGCCCAATTACTCGACCAGGAAGCCCGCGTCTGGTTATAAAAGTTCCTTGAAATATTTTTTCGGCGGCCTCGGGTGGTCGATACCACGTGTTTATGTACCTTCCGGAAACAAACTGCAGCGGATAATTACTCTACACTTCGAGAGCGCTCATACAGAAGCAAAATGTTTTCTTTTCCACGTCGCATCTTTCTCGAAATCCCTGGGGGATAGCTGGGAGACCACATTTTCTTCTCTCTTCTTTCTTCTCTTGCGGGGGAAAATAAATACAAATCTTTTTTGCTTCTCCCTGAAAGGCAAATATTCTCCTATTCGGCTGGCTACTTAGTCAAGCGCGGGGGAGTGGTTCGCATTCTCCTGTGACGTGGTAGAGGAAATCGTGATGGTCTGCGATAGTTGCAGAAAATTCGGGCTACGACTAGTGTCCGAATATTTGGGTCCCGGGGAAGATCTTGCTCACTGGAGCAATCTTCAACCCAATGAATGGCTGCAGTAGTCGCTGGTAGCTGGGCATAATACCTCACGTGCACCCCGATCCCGAAAGATGGCTGCAAATGCCTACATCTAGAGGACCAAAGGGTGGAACGTCATGCAAAGCGAAGTCGATGTTGGGAAGAGCGTGCAGGAGAAGGCCTGGGAACAAGTCATGGCCAGTGAGATCTCCAAACCCGCGCAAAGTCTTGCCCGGTGTTTGGAGCACAAGCAGGAGAACCGACGGTTCTGCAATTGCTCCTCACCGAGGTTGGCTTTGATTTAAGTTCAGGAGAGCAGGAAGAGCGTCCTGCGAAAGGCAAAGTCTTTGCTTAGCGCTAGCTGGAAAGAATGTTCAGTTCAGTTCAGTGTCGGATAGGAGTACGGCTTGGCGAGCGAAGACAAACCAAACCCGAACGTCCGTTTTCCAATGCTTCTCGCCCCTCTCGAATGGGTCTGTCAAGAAAATCACCGCGTAAACAATTCATCGACTCGGTCCGGCCCGCTGGATCCCGTGATTAGGCTCTCTGTGCCGGGCCTCCTCCGCGGATCAGCTCTCCATGATACCTCCACCTCTAATTCCACCTCCGCTAGGCTCGTCAGGTGGCAGTAGTCCTCCCGGGATCTCCTCCTCGATCTTAGGCGTTCACAGCCTCGCTCTATATCTGCGGTCTCATTGGAGGTGGGGATTATCGACCGATTCCAGATCCTTCACGCGTCCATGCCAGAAGAGTCCATTTCAGACAAATGTTGCTGCTCGCGTTCCCAACGCTTTTGTTTTGATGACCCTGCAGACTGCAGAAGGAGCGCGTGAGGATGGTTTTATTGGACTCGCGGAGGCTTTGGCTGAGGACCGCTTCGATGATTTTCCACCGTGACCCTGTCAAGGGCGGAATGATTCGAGGGATACTGCATCGTATCATCGCGCAGTAGAGTGAACGTACTCCGTTCTCATCTACTGGTGGATTTCTCCTTCACGGCAGCGGGGCGTTCTCCCTCAAGCGATAGTGTCTGCTAAACTATTGATTCCGATATATTCGAATCCTCTAGAAGCAGTTTCAGCGCCCTTTCTCTTCCGCAGAAGAACATGCATATCAAAGTCTAAGGCGAGTCTTCCCGCACTGTATAGTTTCCCACCAACTAACCATCGCAGAGCGTTCATAATCATCGAGTTGCAAAGCCAGCGCGTTGAATCGGTTGCTAGTCAGTGTGAAAAATATCTGGAGAGCGCTGTCAGAGTCGAAATTCCTACCATTCCGAATCGACCCCCGGCGGTTAGAATACTTTGATCTATCTAGATCCAGAAAGGCTCAGTCCAGATTTCAAAAGGCTATCGATCCACGCAATCCGATCCCCCGAATATCTTTGCTTTATCCTCTACATTCCAGCGTTTATGCTAAGTAATTCGTAACTGAGTTTGCTCGAAAGCCTAAGCTGCTGAACGAAGCTGCAAAAAAAGACCGTTTACGATATTTCCCTCCGGGCTTTATATTTTCCATCCCCCTAGAATCTCTCTGCTTCTCCCGACGATATAACTATAATGCCTGCACTTGATGTGGTATCCAAGCGCACGAAGGAGGCCCGCTCTCGACCTCGGCCACCAAAGCCAGTAAGTTCGACCTTTCGCAGTCTCCAGCATTTTCTGACAAGCTTTCTCAGTATCCCAAACCGTCAACTACCACAAACTCTACATCCTCGTCTACCTCCTTCACTTCCTCTTCAGGTAAAAAACGCTCGGGGCAAAAACACTCGAGCAAAAGGGAATCGAGCAAAATGGGCACGGCTGGAAAATGACGCTGACTCTGGTAAAGTGGAGAATCCATCAGCCTCATGATGAGCTTTCAAGCAGTCTCCGCAGAGTTGGCCAATTTATAGTCTTGTGGGACGTAATTTCCAATCAATTTTTAACCCTAAAAAAATCGATTTCAGGTCCTCTGTCTCTCAATAAACACGATTTTACGGGGAAAGAGATTAAAATGTGAATTTTGCTTATATAATCCGTTATATTTATGAAATAAAAGACCCATCTATAAAGGTGGATGGAATTCTTTGATCATCTCACAATCCGACTAAACCATGACGTTGAGCGTGACTTCCCCTATTTGAAGAGCCTCACCATTCGTAACACGAGCCCAGCTCGACACCCACTAAGAGCCCCGACAGCTTCCGAGCCTACCATGTCCCAGAGCCTTTCCCTCAGCGTCTATAAGTACCTATGCCCCTCGCCCTGAAGTTTTGGCGCTTCGTCGCCGCGCGGTAGTAGTCTTGTACCAAGTATCGATCTCGGCATCAATAATAATCCAACCAACGCATTTCTTTCGACCTAGATAGCTTAGAAATATCGTCTCTAGTGCACGTGTGTATAGCCTTGCGTCTTAAAAGATTGCTGGAAGCTAAAGAAGCTGGGTCGTCGCCGGGTTGATTGGAAAGGTGGGTCCTCCAGTGTGGTAGCACACACACAGTCTTACACCCCTTAAATGTATGTTGGGCAGCAGGCCATGAGCCTCAGTCTTCCTAGGCTGCCGGACCAACCAGGTCTACGCAGCAGTAAGTAGGAAAATGGAGTTATTTTCAAGTTGTTCCAGCAGCCTGAGACTCAACCATGGCGACGATGACGATGATATCAGCAGAGGCCGGTCAGGCCGGTGAAACTCATCCTCGTACTGTTCTAACGGGTGATTACGCTAGAGATATTAATAGTGCAGAGCAAGGCGACCAGTCATCACCGATGGATGCCCCAAGACTTAGACAAAGAGGAGTTGGCAACTCTCGGAGAGCGAGTTTGGTCTCTGCCTCCTCCGAGAGCTCGCCCACGACGACAGAAACCCTGACCCCTAATTCTCTAGATGGAAGCGGTCAGCTTGAAGGTAAGAGACATAGCAGAGTTAAAACTTAATCCAGTGAAAGCATATGTTGCTGAGTAGAACAGAATCTCGCGAAAAGTCGTCGCCTAACTCAACCTGGTGGTCCAAGATCCGTCGAGTTATACCTCTGCCCCTGTCTTGGTACCAGAGCGCAGAAGAAAGGAAGGCAGATGACGAATACTATAGCTACAACAAAATCAAAAATGATACATGTATGTTAATACCTTCGCTGCAGACCCGTGGTGGTGCTGACCGTCTGTAGATGAGAGCCATCCAGAAGGCTACCCACAGCTGGCATATTTCATAGATTCGAACGAGAAGTTCGCGGTATACCGTCGATTCGGCCCACTCATGGCTCGTTTGTTAGTGCAGATGGAGATCGAGTTGACCGAGCTCGAGACAGAATGGCAAGAACTAGACAAGGCAGACTCGGCAAACCCAGCGACGATTGACCGCCTCAGAGGATACGAAATTTCCGACAAAAATGACAATAGGCAGAAAGAAATTGCTTCCAAAATACACAAGAAGATGGATCAATACAGTAAATATACCTATTAGGTGAATATAGGAGCTTTGCTAAGCGGATCCTAGACGTCCTGCTTTTACAGGACGCGCAAGTTCGTGCTTTAGGTCCAGCACCTCGACGCCACTACCTATATCTTTTCAATTGGATACTAGGTGAAAAACCCCTCGCAGAAGGGAAAGATAACTTTATCCTTTACGAAAATGATTTCGTTCCGGCGGGGGGGCAGTCGTCGAAAGGCACTCAAGTAGAAGATTTTATCGAAGATCTTCTTTATAGATACCCAAATCCACGAATAAAGGTAGAGCTTATAACATGGAATTGAAACCCCCGCATGAATAATTGTATGAAATATCCTGACTATCAATGTAGAGATGGATGCAAACAGAGCGAGAAATGAAAAAAACCACGGACGAGTATGTAGACCACTGGGCGCCAGGACGCATCTCATTTGTAGTCAAGACAGTAGGAATCTTTCTTTCTGTAAGTATACTCCTAATTCCGGTGCTTCTTTTATTCCTTATACCTATGTCAAGAGAGTCGATGGCTGGGATAGTGGTGGGCTTCGTGTTGTTGTTTTCTATAACGATGGCTACTATGACCGGTGTCAAAACAGAGGGTATTCTTCTTGGAACAGCGGCATATGGAGCTGTTCTCGTGACTCTGCTTGGGAATATGAATCCAATAGGAATTTCAGGTAATGCTGCTTGATTGCTGTTGACACCCACGACATGTGGAGAGGGCGAAAAGTGGTTGTGGACCTGACGGTGGCCGAGTTCGGCAGCGGTGTGGCGTCTATTTTCAGGAATGATATACATGATTGCTTTCTGGAGAAGTGGAGGATGGCAAAAGTTTATGCTTCATTGCTTTCGTCGCGTGTTTTGGGAAGTTTGAATCGTAGTTTTAGTTTAAAAATTGATATTTTGCTTGCACAACACGCCCTCCGGCCGAGCAGTCAAGCCTTGCGATAATACCTGCATTTCGAATAGATTTGAAGCCGGCATCATGGAGGTAAAGATATAACTCGAAGCTTGGGCAGCGGGGCTATGGAAGAGGGACCAGAATAATCGTGTATTGAGTGTGAAATGTTGTTGGCGTTCAATTAGGAGTCAAAGCTGCATAGGAGGACGTAAGGTCCGCTTTCGCTTCTTCTTTTGCACTAAACTTCATTTGGAAAAGGAAATAGGAGCTTAAGCGGCCACCATTTGTTTTCATTGTATTCCAATCTCCAACACACAGCTAAAGGGTTGAAGAAAGTCTTCGATGCTTTATTTGTATCCCTACTCTTTTCTTTCGTACTTCCTCAAAGATAGCCTATGTGCAAAATTTCGCTACTGTTTTTCCCTTTTGGTCTTTCACTCCAGCCACCATCTATAACGCGTTCCTCCACAGAACTACTCGAAGGAAAATTAAAGATTTATTTGATAAATCTAACATGCATAGAAGATAAGTGGGTCTGCCAGTGCCACTAGGTCAACTGCCCCTTATTAATGCTTGCCCCAATTATGAGGACGAAGTTGAAAATCGCCAGGAGCGCATTGTTGTCCGGAATCCTTTATATGGGGAATTCTTGACATCCGGACAGACATGTATCTGAACATATTTCTTCCAAAACTAGTGAATTGGAAAAAGTTTCACTACAGTCGAGATGGAATATCTGTTTGGTCGATATGCAAGGCACAAGAGGAACAGCAATCTCCGGAATCGGCCCCAGCCTGCTTACCTTGCTCAATATGAGTTCACGTCCAGTGCTCCATGGAGCCTCGTCTCTACGCGCGCTTAATTTTGAGTTTGGATCAAGCCTCACTACTTAACAACAAGTGTTAGCGGCGGCGTTTTTGGTATATCCATAGCAGAGAATCCTCCTGTACTGCCAGTAGCTATTCTTTTTTTCTTTTTCAAAGACCCACAGCAAGCTATACCGGCACTATAGCAAATGGGCATTGCCAGTCGAAGTAATGTCTGGTTAATATCCTCGCCGCTCCAAGCTCTAGTAGACAGATTAGCCTATCTCCAAGCTACGGAGCTGTCAATTCCCACCTGTGGGGTTTACGACAGTGCAAGTCGGTTCACAACGATCCGTCCAGAGAGCCACAGTCATATGTATTGCCTTTCGGTGACATTAGTCGATGCCTTTTAGAGGGATTGTACTTTAGCGTTGCCAACTTCTACAACGTGGTCTTGACTTCGCTGCCACTGCTAAGCATTCAGAAACAGTATATGCCACGACTTGCTAGGTAAACAGGATAATGGATTTTAGAAGGTGGGAAATTTCGTGATCGTGAATCAAGTAGCATTCCACTTTGGGAGAAGAGTGTTCGAATCCAGCCTCGAGACCTCTGAAACTAGAAAAGAGCTCCAAGCAAGTGTTTGATCATCGTGGTTTGCTTCAATTAAATAAGATACCGTTGTGAAACTAAGAGAAGGTCAGATCATAATCCAGTAGAGAAGTCTGGGGAGCGACCCTAAATCTGGTTGAATCTTACAATACAATTAACTTCCTTCACAAGACATTCTATCTGTGTCATGCCCTTCCGGGAACCGTTCTAATTTTGTCTAAACACGTCTTATTTCTATACAGCTCTGCTTTTATTAAATTGTCTTCCAAGTAGCGACAGTTTGGAAGCTTGGAGATCTTCAGTGAAGCTTCATCTCGAAAGTCGCCATCGCGATTGGCAGAAATCTTTATCCATAGTCTATCCGAAGGCCCTCCGATCTAAGATCATCTTCGATAAAAGAAAAAGTATAATAAGGATGGTTTGCAATGCCGCCGACAAATCGAGTGTGTGCTTGGAGCCTTCACTGAATGCCAGCCTGCGGTCGGGATCCTAACAGCTCCAAAGAAAAGACTTTGAAGAAGTGTCCGGCAACTATAATGATATCGTCGCGAAACGAAATTGTATAGGATCTAGGTCCCTAGAATTGTAATAGGTTCAAACAAGTGATCTGGAGACTCGGAGAGAGCTGTGTTGTCGAAACGATACCAGAACTGGATCTTTACCCCTAAAGATCCCAGAAGGCTTCGCTTCCAAACAAATCCCGCTGCTGGAACATTGACATTTTTGACTTACAATTTGGCTATAAATATCAACAATATCTGAAAGCTATGTATGAATTCACATTCAAATGGCCAGATAGCAATCGCGTGGATTCAAGACAATATATCGTGCTCGCTAGCTCGAACAGTGTAGAGGAAGGGGCTGGGTGGGTTCTAGAAATACAGCACAAGGAGGGACTAAGCTGACGGATTTTATTTATGGGGTATGTCTGCTGTGATACCAGTACCTAGTGGCCTACCCAAGCTTCTCCTCCACCATTTATGCATTAATTAAATAGATGAAAGTGACGATCCAGTGAACACAGGCTAGAAGAAAGATCCACATAAAAGAGGAATTGGATGGCAACTACTGCTTCTGGCCGTTTTTCCCTTTTGAAGAAAAGCCTGTCATGAATGAATGAATGAATGAAACAGTCAGCATAGACTGTGGCCAGGACCAGGCGCCATACGCTACCGATTTCTATAATATATCCGAATTACCAATCCAAGAACATCAAAAGATAGGGGGGAGTGGAGAAACAATCCTTGACCAGTAGGAACCGATCACAGTCACACTGCTTCAAGCCATCGAATGGCGAGACACATAGGGAATTGACTGCCCCGGCCACGACGCCCCTGGAGGTGTGGACAGTAGAAACAAGAAATTCTACAGGTTGATGATGGGAAAGCTTACTGTACGGGCCGAACCACTCGATGCCGGTTATGCAAAGCAATCTGTCTTCGCTCGACCTCCTTATAGATATAAATATATAAGTACGGCTCGCCCTCCCATTTAGCTGTATCCAGAGAATATTATTCCATCCAAGCAGCACATGGCGGCTCGAGGAAAGCTCCAGCGAGAATTCCTGATCCTGCCGGAAGTCCAGTCATTCTTTTTGGAAAGGCCAAGCTCAGTCAAGTTTATCGTCTCGTTTTGTGCGGAGTTTCGAATTCCGAACTCCCATTTCTAGCCTTGTTCAGTTCTTCTGCACGTGTTGGCGATCATTTTTTGCGATAGCGAGTGGTAGATGAACGAGGATATCTGACCCTGTCGTCCATTCTGCAAGCCTCGACGAATCCGCACAACTCTGCATAAAACAACATATCCAACACATATCCAACATGACGTGCTCCGCTTGTATCGTTTGCAACCAAAAATAGCTTGTTTTCTTTTTCTTCCTTTCTTTTTCCCCCATATTTCTGTCACATTCGTTTCCGACAATTCATGCAGGTTTGTACAAGGGTTCCAGTGGAGTGAAGCTTGGCGATGTACGGCCAATCTCCCGGGGCTTCAGGCCCGTGCCTCAGGCGATAAAGAGGATAATTGAAAGCTCGAGAATGTGAAAGTCACTAGAGCTTTCCATACACGCAGTTGACTTTTGAAGGATTAAGTTCTCATTTGCCATGACATACGAATACCCTTTCAAAGGCTTGGTTGCTGTCTGGCCACTAGGCCGTACGCAACCAATGTGAACCACCATTTTATGACTGTTCAAGCAGGCAAAGGGCCTATATCGCCGATCCAACTTGGAAGGACTTCCGAAGACATGAAGGAGACGGATAGGAGTTTGAGATAAAATAAGTTTTGGAGAAGAAGATGTGGGTGTGGATAGGAATGCCATTTAAACAAACGTAAGAATCCCACAAGCCTAGCTTTCAGGAACAAGGGGATTAATACCGACAGCTTGAGGCTCAGTATTCGGTGGGTGCCGAGACCGCCATTGGGTTTGATTTGGATCTTCATCGCTTCAGCCGGGCGTCGCACAATACAGGCCGGGGATGTTCCCCTTGCTCGCCAGCAATGTACTGGGCAAGCTGTAGTCCGGGAGAGATAGGCTCGATGCCGAGAAGACCTCCAGATCACTATTTAGAGAATCAACCGTCCTGGTACCGAGTAAGATACAATACAGAGCACGAGAAATCCGCCTCTACGTCACGATAGAACATCCTCTGGATTGCGATAGATCATGGTCTACAGACCAGCTATTCTACCAGTCTCATCTACTTGCTGGTATTTGACAACCTGTTGATTAGCCCTATTCCGGGCCGTGAAAACAATGCCGACTCATTCATCAAGCCAATAGTGGAAGGATTTGTCTGGTGCACGTAATGCGTATTCCCTCCAGCTCATCTCCCTAGACCTGTTTCGACCATTTCCCCATGTCATCCTGGACGCCAAAGGCTTCGGCTATGGGATAGTTCCCACCAAGGAATAAATCTTGATATTCAATATTTCTCTAGAATTGCGTTTGGACATTGATTTTACACGTTCAAGATCTGGTAGACCGTGTTCCTGCCGTCTTCTTCCTCATTTTATTGTATCGGAAGGCATTGTTTTGAGCAAAAAGCTGTGCAGCCTCGCTAGGTGCAAAAATCGGCTATTTTGGTAAGTTCGCAGAAGTCAAAGCTCTAAAGGAACGTCTCCTCATAGAACCCAGGATATCTCTCAACGACGAGGAGCTGAGAATTTGCTTTATCAGCATGGCAACAGGCTTAGAGCAATGCGGGAGCTATACCCGAATTTCTGCGGGCCAGCAGAAGCCGGCAAATAGCATTAAACGTACTTCGATCTCGAAAAAGGGCAGGGAACGCCGGGAGCTGGTTGATGGTGTTATATACATTACTCCAGGGACTAACACCACTCCGCAGGTGCTTATTGGATATCAAAGTCTGGAGATCTTAATTAATTGTGTCATAGTATCCAGATACTGATGGCTTACCGCCTGAGATCGAGGAGGATACCCCCAAGGTGAATACTTCATAGTTGCCAAAAAAATAAAGATGGTGGATATTCCGGAGTTTTGAGATAAATTTGACTATCTGGGGAGAGTTCTTCTCATTTAAAACGATGAACGCAAAGGCTCTTGGTTAGCAATGTGGTTACTTTGCTTTTCAATCCTCTAAGTCTCCAGGGGGGGACTGATATTCCCCATCAAAAGCATACAAAATAGACTACCAAAAATTAGACTACTTTTTAATTTATAATAAAATGCCCAAATCTAATGACGATTTTCAAATCTTGCAACCTCTTTCTTTTGACGTTGTGCAATGAACTTGATTCGTTGAGCCAATTGTGTGATAAAAGCGTGCCAATAACACCAAGGATTTCCGATTAGCACGGTACAAAGTACTTTCCGCTATATAAGAGATACCAAGTCCCCAAAACCCCCAAGTACTTTCCTGTTCACTGCTCGCCAAACCCCCAACAAAAATTTCTCGCCTAGTAAAATTTCACCCCGTAAAGACTTGCTTCCCAATCACGATCAACGAAGTTCAGTTCCTACAGCCTCGCAGAAAGTCGGTCTTTTAGTAGTAAACCATAGATTATTAATGTTCTGATTAGCTCGTTTGCCATCAGCAAGAAAAGGTGTGTACCACAAATAGAACTATGCCCCTACCAAATCATGTCACGTCGGGCCGGCCACTCCAGATAATTAGGCGTCAAATTCCTAAATGAAGTCTTAAAATGCTGTGATGATCTTGTTTGCAAGTGTGTCGAGCTCTTCGTCCAGAAGTTATGGCTGAGAGAAAGCTTGCCAGATCGGCGACGCTTCCCACGGGCCGGCTTGGGCCTATCACCCCACCAAACGTCTTCATCCCCCCTGATCGTATTAACAGAGCAAGAGCCTTACAGAGACGAAGCATGGGAGACATCATGGAAAGAAACAGGCAACTTAATCTATCCGAACCACTTCTCAGCACTTCAGGAGGGCACGAAAGTCCTGTGGATACTTTAACTCCAAATTCCGACGCAGAAGAGGAAGAAAGCCGAGGTATCAAATAGCCAATCTGACTCACTCAGTTTCTAGCGCTTATAAACGACTAGAGGTACCTCATACCCGTGAAAGATCAACTGCAGCCGCTTGGCTACCCTTTTTTGGGAACGAGAGAGCTCCCCTCCCTCAACTCAATAATGAGGAAGGATCGAATCAGGACGCTATTAGGTACAAAAGATTAACATCAAACAAAAGTGAGTGGGCAATGTTGTCGCGAAATCTGTTGCGATTTCTAATTACTCTTTTGGCAGTCGAAGAGCACGTCGACGGCATTCCCAAGTTAGCTGCTCTAATACAATCCGACGATACTGTGTGTATTTTTCGTAAATTCGAACACGAAAGTGTCCGATTACTTCTCGAAAAGCAGATTAAGATAGCAGCAACCTCGGCGAAACTCCACGAACTTGATAAAGAAGATGCAGCAGATCCAAAACTAAAGTATAGGCTTCACACTGTCAAGCAACGGAAAGGCTGGGACGACCGACAAGTGAAACTAAAGCAGGATCTTGAAACCATGTTGCTAAATTACTGTAAGAAAGACAAGAGTTGTGAAATTGATTAGACAAGTGGGCTAAATTGATGCAGATGAGCTCTATCTGAAATATTCCGAAGTGCGAGCCTCAGGGAATGTGCAACCTCGGCATCATCGAAGCCTCTATAACTTCATATTTGACCAAGCTCCACTAGTGCCAGGAGAGGACGATTTTATCCTCAATAAGGACGATTTCGGATACGCAAGTAAGAATGTAGTTGGGGGTCGCCATGAGAAAAGTACGATTGCAGATTTAATAGAATCATATCTTACCAAGTACCCTTATTCTATCTTCAACGTACGTCTTTCTCAGGTCATGCGTATCTGTGCTCCAGGTTAACTTATGACACCAAAATTAATATCAATATAGTTCCCTCTGTTGACCGGAGAGCAGTCTGAAAAACTGAAGATAGTGCGTTTGGACAAGGAAAAGCTAATCATTGTGGCCAAACTATGCACAGTATTTGTAGCATTGGTAATTTTGCTTACCCCTGTATTTATTCTATCGCTTTCCAGCATCGGTCAGATGGGGAAGACTTTAGTAGTAGGCGGGTTTATTATGGTCCTTCTGCTGCCTGTCTCGGTCGTGATGAAAGATCTTACTCCCCATGAGATTTTCATTCTGGTCTTAGCGTAAGATCTATCCCATATCCTCCACAGTCTTTGTTCTGTTCTGATCATTCTCAGATATTCTGCAGTTCTCGTCACCCTTCTTTCCAATTTCAACCAGAACAGCCTCTCCAGCGGCAAGGTCAACTAGGGAGTCAGGGAACGCATTTCTTTATCGTCTGAAGCAGTATGAATCCTGCCCTGAAGTATTGGAAGGTCGTTGAGGATTAAAAGTTTGTTTTCTTCGTTCTAGCTCTCGTTTTCGTTCAATAAATTTGCTTGGTGACCGCCTTTTATATAGGCTTTCCGCAGATGTAATAAGTGACTGGGCTTTCGCGTGGAAATCATTGGGCAATATTCGTGAAGCGATATATATCACATTACACAGTTGAGATGGGTCTCTTGTCGTAGTTGGACGAAACTTCTGTGTGTAAAAGAAGACATCTTCGACGTCGAAGGAGTCGTTACACTAACGAACGGTCGGGAGGTATATGGTCACGTGTAATCCGCTAGCCCCTTTCGTAGGCATCCCTGACGCCCGGCCTGATCACCAGTCCTAAGTTCAGGAATGTGGGAATAGAAGTGACTTACTTTACTTTTATACGAAGGTATGTGGGTGTGTTGTCAAGGATGTCAGAATTCGAGGCGTGTTTTCTACCAGTATATCATCAGAAAGCAAAATTAGTTATCGATATTTAACCTAAACCATCCAAACCCAGAATAGCCGATGTAATCAGACGTTCTGCTTAAAGCACGGTATTTCTTCACTCTTGATATAACTTGTACAATTAATTTGTTAGATTTTACAATTGAGTTTCCAATGCCGACATCGGGAATACAACCCCGCTTGGATACCCTACCACGGCTCCCTAGATTCCTCTAAGGAGATTCGTCAGGTTCAATAGCTGCAAGCCTAAATGTAATCGAACATTAATATTAGTATTTAGCTATGATTCTAATTCGTATAGTGGAGTTGTATAAATAATTGTGTGAGCCTCTTGTTGGATCAGTTCTCCAAATATAGTACTTCAAGGACACATCCACAAACGAGGCTGGACTCCTCACAGCTCTCTACACCGCCACGTGAAAAGAAAAGGTTTCGACGAAACTGTCAAAAGAAATTCAACTCTCATGAAGATACTTTTCACTAAATGAGAAGGCCGAAATAGGTCTTTTCGGTAAGCAGACATTCTTACCTGTCTCCGCGGCATGATCCCCTCGCCTTCCTACGGTGGTCCACGCCACATTGAACACACGTAAACACACGTAAGCACCAAGCTCCAGAGAATATTTGGAGGTTTAATATTTTATTGCTTGTCCATATTTCCTCCTGGCTTCTCTTGATATTCTAGCAAACCTGATATTGACCTTGGGGCGAGGTAGAATAGAGCCAGACAAGGGAGGGGAGATTGGTGATGACCACACCGCAACTTCGCTTTATGCTTATATATACTCCTCAGATTTTGATGAATCTAAGCATTAAATAGATGCCCAATAGAAAAGGTGTTGCTATTAAACATTGAATCCGTCCGATCGAACTGAGAAATTCATGTTCACACCGCTAAGTATGGGTGGCCGCTGATAATAAGAGCTTGAATATATTCCCAAACATGAGTATTGCAAATCTGAATCTAAGGAGTTATTCAAGGAACATTATTGAAGCTGTGAAACCATTCTTTAATTTTACAACCGCGGCTCTTTTGTTGCCTTGAAGATGTGGAAGAAAAGGAGAGAAAGAGGAACACGTGAAATTAGTCCTTAGTGCACGTGAGACTGATGTTTATCAACACTAGCAACGCGACTCCACCACGAAACAACATTTCACGACCACCAAATCACGACTTAATCCTTCCAGTTCCATCCACACATCCTCTTTCGCAATTATCACTCTCGATCGCCTGCCATCAATTGTACAGCCTCGAAGATGACCTCCCGAATTCCAACTACGTCCGCGCCTCGTCTTTCCACTGCGCCTAGTAGTATCAAACCGCGCCAACTGGTAATCCTCCCTCTCATAACCTCTCCTCTCCTCTCATCCTCTCTTCCATCTCAAGACCTCCGACCCACGCGATTATGAGTTAACGTATCCACTCGTCTATAGTCACATCTCCACGCGCAGTTAGCACAACTCTCGGCCAACTTAGCCGATTTGGAAAACCTTCTGCGGATGACGAGCGTGCAAGCTGAGAGCGTTAGGGGGCTTGGTGCTTGGCATGGAGGCCTGTGAGTTTTTCTTTAGTTGCGCAAGAGATATTCTGCCCAAGTTGTTCGGAAGGGGCTTTCTTAGAACGACATCGTGCCATGAGAATACCAAATAGTGCATATAGGGAACCGGCGCTAATCATCCACATTCACAGCTTCATGGCAGCGAGCAAAGTTCTCGGCGAAGAGACGATCGCTGGCTCTGCAGCAAGCCAACAGCAGCAGAAGGGGGGCGAGTCATGAGATCCGCCTATTTCGAATATTTGATGATATGGGATATGGATATAAGTTTACGTCGAGTACGGCCCTGCCATTGAATCTCCCAATTCAAATACCCGCACAACATTCCAAAGGAGGATGGATAATGCGGAGATATTCTTGTTCGAGCTAACGGACAAATGGCACAAAGGAGGACTCGAGATACAGCGCCGCCGGGGAAATTGCGGGCCGTGTTATGCTTCGCGTGGATATACAGCATCAGCACCCTAAAACAGAGGTTATGAGAAACGGAAGATTCCAAATCTTGGAATCTAATGCAAGTTTTGGTCCGGCCATGTCTATCTCAGGTTCTAGTACGCGCCCTATGTCATTCAGAATAGAGGCGGCAAGTTGTTGCTGAGAATGCGAGTTGTTTGGCACAGCTAAAAGCCTCGATGCATTGACTTTATTTTCTGTATGGCATTGGTCTCTATGATCCTACTATGGAAACCAAAAAAGTCATTTTACAAGAATTCGAGACTGATTGGAAATATATTTATTTCCTATTCTCTACATATGATTCCAACGAGTCGCATTCTATTTCAGTATCAAGCCTTTTATCACACGAAGCATAGCCGGATAACGCAGTTGTCTCCTTTAGTATTTAGATCAAGATGGTCGTTGTCGCCTGCCGCAAAGAGCAGGTTGTATTGGCAGCGGATGTGGTCATGTTAAAACTGTAGAACAAGCATATTAAAAAAATTACGCTATGCATATGCAAAAACCTTCGCTATTTGATCAAATCGTCTTTCCTTCGCCAATTTACAACTCCCACCCCAGCCCCTCAATGGCCCATTCCTTCCACCCCTTTTTCTCACCTGGCAATTCAACTCCCTGCCACTCTTCTGCTGTAACCTTCCTCCACTCTTCGACAGGAATCCACCCAATATACGCCCTATCCCCGAAACCCCCTACCCAATATATATCCTGCACGACGAGTCTGACAAACTCGCTCTGGTGGATCCTATTTCCCGGAAGCCAGTATTTCGCATCCTTATGAGTCTTCACAAAACAAGCGCCCAAATCTTTCTTGTCTACCTGAGCCTCGGGGATCTTTTCTAGATATCCGAGGAGGGAAAAGCGCGGCAAATTTGCTGCAGAATAAGGAACCATTTCTTTCTTCCCTCCCACAGATTCTATTCGAGACTTCGGTGGGTATGGTGGGCTCCATTGTAGGGAGAGAGAGATGTTAGAGCCAGCGGCGGCGTTCTTGAAGGACGTTGCAATGGTGATTGCCAAAATTGTAGGGTCTCCGGAAGACTCACAGTCAGCTATGTAGTCTGTAAATATCTCGATTAGAATGGCAGTTTTGGAGAGGGGCATATGTGGTAATGTGAGAGTTACCCATCAGTCCAATCGGTATCCCTCCGAGCCCTGAGGGTCTGGTCTCCAAAGCACTGCCATCGACGGCGTTGGCCGTGGGGAATACGGTAGAGAGAGTACCGAGAGGAGTGAGATTTAATATCCTGCGGGCGAGAATCGCAGACTCATAGGAAGTGGGAATTCTGAATTCGTGCTTGGAGGAGGCGGCTGGATCGTTACTGAAAATGTATTGCGGGGTGGTCTCCGGGAGAAGGACGCTGGCAAAAGCGAGAGACAGCGCCGAGAGCAGAAAACCTAGGGAGATATTCGTGTGCATGTTGTTTTGCTATCAAAAGAGATATGCCAGATTCATCAAATAAATGGCGTGATATAAGAATAAGCAGAAGTGGTTCGTTACAGAGAGCTATATGCAACTTAGAGACACCCGATCTAAGCTCGGCAGTATCAGATCATCAGATAAGGTGAAGCTACAATAACCGACACGTGATATGACCCTCGTGACTTCTCATGAAGCCCTAGAATGACTAGCTCGCAGTAAGCGACACACTTCCAATTCTCAGAAACTCGGCGACGACTCATTAGCACGGCTTGTCCCTCCTACAAAAAGCTCTTCAAGACAACCTACAATCTGTGAGTAGCCACCATAACATCGCTGCGATACATTTGATTCAAGAGAGTCGACCATTTTGGAATTGCACATCACAGGAAAAGGAATCAGCGGCTAATCAGGTTCGGACTCTCAGATCGGAAATCTTCGAAATAAATCATTAGAACCCGATAAATCGCAATCATGGGAAAGGTTCACGGATCCCTCGCTCGTGCCGGAAAGGTCAAGTCTCAAACACCAAAGGTACGCTGAAAAATCAAGTCTTTAGGATAGGTTGGGGTTGAGGTGGGGCGAAGTAAAGGGATCAAGATGAAGGAGGCAAATATTCTGCAACTTTCATGGCGATAGGAAAGGAAAAGCGATGGAATAACAATACTATGAAAGAATCATTTCTGACGAGGTTGCATCCATAGGTTGAGCCCCAAGAGAAGAAGAAGACCCCCAAGGGTCGCGCGAAGAAGAGAATCACATACATCCGTCGATTCGTGAACGTTACTCTCACCGGTGGCAAGAGGAAGGTTCGTCTTAACTTCTGCATATTTAAAAAACAGAACAGTTCTCTAATGGTGATATTTAGATGAACCCCAACCCAACCTCATAAGCGCATGGCTCAGGAGTGGGGATGATGACAGCAGGTGGTGATGCGAGGATCGTTGGCGAGAGAGGTGCCCTGATCAGACTTGGGATCGATGTTCTCGAGAGCAGACATGCTCTGCTTCAGGATGGGACCGCTCATCTTTGGGAGGAAGGGATGCATCTCATAGGCGTATTTGTACATTTGAGAACGAATGCTTCTTGCTTCTGCTTGATCAATAAAAACGGAAACTTGGTCTTCTCCCAAAACCGAACTTCTACCTGTGAGCCTATTGGCATCATTATATTGTCCAAATTGTCATTCTAAAATGGCGTCCCTTGGATTGAGTATGTCGTAGTTGGCTTTTCTTGGTATTTAGATATCACCAAGAACGTCCTTTTATAATATCACAGATTGATTTTCTTCGCTCGTTTTCTCTATAACTCTTCTATTTTCTTGTCATTATTGCGCTGGCCATCAGTCCGTGAACACCAAACAGGTGGCAAAGGGTAACATCCCGTGACTCAGACGGTGGTTGGGGCCATCACAGGCTCCATCATAGGCTCCATCACAGGTTCTAAAATACGCAGCAGGATATTGGCGGTATTCAAAGAAGACCATTGCCATAAAAAATCAGATACACAGCGCGATTTAAAGATTCAAAAGTACATAGCCAACCCCTAAGACAATTTCCACTCATTTCCACACTGCAGCGCCGCACGCGGAACTGAGGCCAAGATTATTATATACCGCATCGTTCCCTTGGTAAACAGTCCAGAATACCCACTGTTCCCTCTCAGATCTAGATCCCGAGAGTAGCACTTTCCCAATACCAGCTTTCTCAAAAGAAAAATCCCATACTTTCCCCCTTCTCTTCCTCGAGAACCTCTCTTGACAATAGGGCTCAGAGAATCGAAACTACAAATATAGAGAAATTTTTTGGGAAACGATTACATATATATTACAGGAAAAAAATCCAGAATTCACGACTTTTTCGCGTTTTATTCAAGCAGGAGGAAGAAAACCGGCTTGGGAAATTTAATAAATAACTAAACTCTTCCGTATTCCCGCTTCTGATTCCCAAATCCGCTCCCACCGAGCATCTAGAACATATAGATAAGAAGCAAGAAGAAAGGACAGGCAGAAAAGTTTTTCATTCTACTTTTAAGATGATTCTTTTCCAATAAACTTCTCCCTTCCCGCTTCCATCTCTTCGGTGGGAGATCTTTATTACAGGCTCCTATCTACGTCCCTAACTTCATGGCTGCATTCCTTTGGCTTATACTTACGCTTTTTGAGATAATTTACACGTGAGCGAGTAGGGAACTGACTAAGAGGATCATTACTCTTAGACATATTAACAAGTCTTCTCCCTTGTTTTTCTTGTCTATGAAGGGTAGGCTCTTAGGAGCACCCGTCACAATTGCCGTCATATATAGGCGATAAAACACCTTCACCGAGGCATATTACAGCTTATGAAATTCCCCGCAGATAGAGTATAATACGGACAACTTTGTGAGCCCAATCTCTCCCAGCAAAATCTATTTTTAAAGCAAAAAGTCGATTTCGTGGGGGGCGCCCGTGAGGCGAAGGGGTTTAGATAGTGAGGACGATACAAGCTATAACTCGAAGCTGGGAGTATTGCCAGGGGAGGCTGCAGAGGAGTGGGGGGAAATGAGATTTCTAGGAATTCCGGCCGTTCGATTCTTGTGTCGCGTCTCGAAGGGAAGGAGGCTGGGCATGCATAGAGGCGGGATCGTCAAGGGAATTCTGTATCGACAATGATCCGAGGGAGTGTTTTTCGTAGATACTGTCAAGGATGGTTTCTCTGAATGCTATTTATGTAATAAGCTAGATGGGAGTATGCGTGGGAAGTCTTGGGTTTTGTGCAAGGGGATCTGCAGCAGTTAGTTGGGGTTAGACTCAAGAGAAGAGAGTCGGCTGGAGTGGACATGAGGACTCTATGTTGTCTAAACCATAAAACCATATCTTGTATATCCAACTGAAAGGTTCTTGGGTATTTGGTTCTCTTGAAGGCCTGTAGGCCTCATTCCACAAACGAGTGGAGAACGAGTCTTGTAGTTATGATACTCTCTCTCTCTTCGATGTCGAGGAATTAGTCGCCTTAAACACGCGGCAGTGGGCCATATGTATTTCGCAGTATCAGTTGCTACTTGGATATGATATTGTCAGTGTATGCTTCGTGCTCCATAATAAACCAGGCTGAAATAGGGGCTGCGATTGTGAAGTCATGACAGTAAGATGGATGCATTTTCACTTCGCTCTTCCATTAGCTAACCTGTCCTTAATAGAAAATAGAATACCACCTCTCAACCTTTGTATTGATCTGTCTCTTTTCCTAGACATTACAAAATCAGGAGTAAATGGTAGCCATTTCCTTCGGAAAGAATAGGTCGAGGCTATGCCAGTTATGCGTCGTAGTGGATGAATTCGAAAGCTTTCCGTCCTAATGTTCTCTTCTGCTATTTTGTATGATTAACTTGCTATTCTCTGCTATACATGCTATGGCGTATTAATACAGTCAATACAAAAAATGTGGAAGGTGTCAATACGAATGTGTCCCATCCCTAGAACAGGCGTAAGTTTGTTAACAACATCTAGAACAAGGGAGAAATATCAATGCGCTTCCAATATTTCAAAGGAACACCGCGAATTTGCAGTGAGAAATCGAACAGCGCGGTCTCTAGGCAGAGCCAGTTTGCTTATCTCTTGGGGCTAATTCCCGGTGACCTGGGAAGGATCTAAACCCAGACGAAGTCGAGGCGAGTAGCTTCAAATTGGTATCAAGGGAGAGAAAGAAGCCGTATTTTCGTTGCGTATATGTGTGGATATTAAATATATCTCGTAAAGTGCTTCAATGTCCATTCTGACGTTCAGAGTGCTCTGGTAGAAGGCGAAAGTAAAGCGAAGGTAGCGCGTTGGGCGGTGATAGTGTTCTCGTATAGTTAGTTGATTGGATGCTCGCAGGCTGTTAAGTAAGATTTACACTGACGCGAGCATTCGAATTATCAGCATCAACCTTCAGCTACAGACTTACATCGATATGGGATGTATACTTCGAACTCCAAGACAGGCCAAAAGGAGCCTCCCAGCTTGAAGATATACTTCCACCTCGTTAAAGCCCGTTATGATAGAGCTTCCGGAGGCAAGGATTGGTGGCAATAATCAATATAGATTCGAACCATCCCTTTGCTGCAAAGTGCAGCCTGATCCTCGGAGTGCCAACGTGAGTTGCTTATGAATGGACAATTGAAGCCGAAGAATGGCCAGCACACCACTTTTCCACCATGTTTGGGACCCGTTCTGCATGCGTATCGGAATCAGGCTTTGCACCACAGCCGCGGGCGAGACATCTGGTAGTGCCTATATAAAGACGCGTGCGCAAGCCGTGCCTCTTTCATCTTTCATCAACTTCTGGTATCTTGATTGCTGAGGATGGTATCATCGGCCACCCCCACTCATTTTTCCCTTTCATTCCCCGCGCTCCCCCCGGCGGAACAAAACGAATGTCTAGTGTGACATGATCCAATATGGTAATGCCCACAGTTCTGTAATAGTGCATACACACGCTTGGGCATCAGTGCAGCGGGACAAGGTCATCCGTAGTACTCTTTCAAACAGCATTTTCAAACCCAATGTTTTCTTTGATGCGAATTGCAATTCTCCACCATTCAGATTGGCTGGCAGCATCTCTCCTATCGAAGAAACCGTCTTGTCGGGTCCCCCAACATGGCTAGCCCGATATCTATCAAGATCTCCTTTCGCCTAAGGCGCCCACGGAACCCTTACTCTTAAACGAAAATGTGGTTCGCCACCTCGCGTGTGAATAGGGGGGAGAGAATTGGTTGCCTCTGCGGCTATCGTGATCGTTGACCCGTTGACCCCAACATGTGCCTTGCTTTCTGTCATGGTTTTGGTTTTGATATTTATTGTTCGCTGGAGCAATTTCGTAATTCAAATGAATTTCTTGGACGTATTTTTGACCACTGGTCAGCTTGCGCCACGTCCCAGCGTGCGGATCTTCAAGATGTTCATAAAGCTGCCTTGCGAATAGTTTGGGGGGGAAACCACAGTTTCTGGGTAGCGACAGGAACTGAGAAGAATGCATGTCTTCGCAGTGATCAAAATCGATCAAAAAAGGGAACGAATTTGAGACTAAACGTTCTTGCTTTTCTTGGTATCCGCAGAAGAAGCACTACTTCTAGCAGATTCTCCAGAATTATTATGTTTATTCAGTACTGCATTTCAGAACCTCCAGAGAGTTTAAATTTTAGCGATGAATGAGCAAGGGTAGGACCGCGACGTGCAATGCAACCGAAGAAAGCGTGCGTCTCTCTACTCTGCTGCTCACTTCTATTTAAAAGCTGCAAGCACTCTCGTACTCAGCTGGTTCGACCGGCTCCTGCTTGCAATTGGCTCTGGATGCCTTTGCTAGGAGCTGGCTGATGGGAGGGCTTTTGCATCGCTCTATCGCATGCGCGACGAGACGGAGCCGCTTGTGTTAACCTATCATATCATTCTCTTCGCACCACTCCCTTTCCAACCTCACCTCCAGCCTCACAATGGATCGTCTAGTAGCCTATTCAATATCAGGGCGACGGACCCAAGAACAGAGAGCGACACAACGGCAGACGAGGCGATTCGACATAGAAAGCCCGCCAGGCTATGAGATCGATTTGTTGGCGCTAACGACACTGAACGATCCCAAAATTGCTGCATACTTCCTATTGGCCCTGCGTATGACCTTCAGACCATCAACCACTGTCCTATGACCTTCTGCAGCTGTTCTATGCGAGAATATCGAAGACCCATGTCAGAAAGCGTCTTCCGGAGCGTCGGACGGCAATCTACATCTCTTCCCACAAGACTGATCTTCCCCAGCCTTGACGCGTGCTTGCTGAGGATTCAGCTCAACTGACAGTATCTGGTAGAAAATGCTCGCTTCTCTATGTCCAAATAATCTGACCCAGCTCTAGGAACCCCCTTTTGGATTCATCTCGACGATCATAAGCACCCTCTGCTAGCAGGCCAGCACGGAATCTACTGCCCCTCAGTTATGCGATCCTCAATCTCCCCAGCATCGCAGCTTCCTTCATTTCGGTCCATATATAACAAGGTGGGTCTGCACGTGTGGCTATGATGCTCTCCGATGTGATATATCCTTCAATAGAGCCTGATCTAAGTCGAATTCTAGCTCCGCCGAACGCAGCCTTGCGGGATATTTTCTTGGATTTTGGTTATGGACGCATCAGGGACGGGAGATAATAAATTATATGATAGCAATATAACAGGGATGGGTGGCACGGCTAGGCAGAATGAATGGGATGCTGGATCGGGCACAAATCCCAGGCCTGTGACTGTAAGTCTATATCTTGAAAGAGCCGAACTTTCTCAACCTGATGCTCGTATCAGCCACCTTCACCACCTCCCGAGAATGCAAACACAAGGGACAGACCTCTGGGATCGGAAATTTAGGCGTAGGGAGAATAGGTATGTGAGAAAGGAGCGTAGGCGGATCGAGAAGGAGGTGGCCTCAATAATCTAAGAGTTTTTCTCTCCTTTTTTTTAATTATAGGACAGCCCAAAATTGGAAAGAGGGCCATTTTTTCAGCTGATATGCCATTAGCATATATAGTTGGTATTTGAAGGAGTTTAAAAGTGTTTGGCATCAAAACTCGTATGAATTTATAAATACAAAAACAATCCAAATATAAATATCCAAAATCTTATCAAATCTATCAAATACTAGCATTATGTGATTTTGGCTTTACTCCCGATACTCTTAACAGGCTCATGAAACACCAGCTCATCATTGGCCGACTGGTTTCGATGTACCAGGTACCTAAGTACACGAATATAAGTACTGGAGTTCCCTCCCAAAAATTTTTAGGTTCTTTTTCAGTTCCAGCCCCGCTTAAGCACAACAGCCGCCGTAGACTATTTATCGTAATTTCCTAACAATATCTCATCGAAAAAAACTCAATAACTCGAAAATCATAGCCTTGTGGTTTAAGTAGGTTCAGAACAGAAATGTAAGCATCCTCGCGTGTTTAATTGGTTCCTGTGACCTGGGATAGCCGTGAGGTGTGTGGGGAATCCCCCTTATTAGACATTAAGCGATTGATGCCTTGTTTACTCAGGCCTAGCGCTGCCCGAGACCGAAGATGCGGTGGAAAGATGAACAGGATGGAGTCGTTTTCGAGTCTCTCAAAGACCAAGGAGCCTTTGGGTAGTGACCATGGCCGTCTCAGATTTAGAAGCGGCCTTAGGGGTTGGCATCCCTCCTCTTCAGCGACCTGAACAAGCTTATCTTGGGTCTACTAACATACTCGAACAAAGTAGTCCTTCTCCACCGGGCTCTGGGCAATCAGATATGGCCGAGCTTAGATATAGAGTCCCACGAAACCAAGGACCGGGAGATAATACGGTCAACGAAGAGAGTTCGTCGGGAACAAGTCCTCCTTTGACTCCAAGCTCTACTGAGGATGGAGAGGCTCAAGGTAAGTGCGCAGCCGACTAAAGCATGATCTGGTTACAGAGCCAATGCCTACTAAATATTTCTGACATTAGGGTCGGCACCCTTGAAAAAGAGAACGACTTATCAGCTTCTAACACAACTATTACCAAGTTTTCTTCGGCCCAAAACTCCTGAAGAAGTCAAGCAGTACAACGAGTATCATGGCTTCGACAAACTTCGATATGAGCGAGGTACGTGGCTTCAGCCTTCATTATATAAGAGATAGAAAAACAGCTAATGTATGAACAACAGTCGAGGAGTACCCGAGAGGGTTCCCCAGGATAGCTGCCCATATCAATAGCGATAATACCTTCACAAATATCCGTAGATTTGGCCGCCTTTCTTCTCGACTCATGGCTGAACTACAGGTCGAGTTGACAGATCTTGAGGAAGAGTTGGATAATTTGGACAAAAGCGACGCTGAAGACCCTGTTCTAAAGCGGAGACTCACAGGCTATAACGAATTCAAAGGGTGGAACAAGGACCAGAAAATACTTCTCGAGAAGATAGATGCGAAGTGGACCCATTACGGTAATTCTCGGTTTATACAAAATAAAAGACAAAGGAACTGAACAGAAACTAGCGGATATTGCAACAAAGCATGCTGCATTTCTTGCCATGGGAAAGCCCCCAGCTAGAAACCACCTCGCGAGCTTCAGATGGTTTCGAAGCAGACGACCGCTCGGCGTAGGTAGAGACGATTTCATCATGTACCATGACGATTTTGTAAGCCTGGCCGGCCATACAGAGCACAACCACGTGTTTGAAGACATGATAGAATACATAGCAGATAGTTCGCCGTCGCTAAAGGTATTTACCCTTTCTATGCACAATATGAAAAGCTTCTTAGCATCTGATATCAAACGAGCACAAACTTATTCATCATTAGAAATTCTTGCAGACTGACAAGGAAGTTCGGAAAACGGATGACGAATATATATGGTACTACTCTCCAACACTTCGGCGAGCTTTGGCCAGTGTACTGTATCTGGCCCTTGCCGGGGGAACTCTCCTAATCCCGGCATATCTTCTGTTCTTATTGCACATGAGCCGAGTTGCCATGGCAGTAGTAGCCTCCATATTCCTATTCGGATTCTCCATAGTGCTATCAATCTTTACGGATGCAAAGGTCCAGGACGTGTTCTTCGGTATTGCTGCGTGAGTATTCGTTTTCGAGCCTGTTCTTTGGCGATACTGATCGTAATCAGATACGGGGCTGTGGTTTTCATATTCTTGGGTAACCTTACTCCATCCTCTAGCTAGTAGTAGGTGTACGGCAAGAAATATGGACGAGATGGAGGTCTAAACGAGTTTTTCTTTTCTTGAGAGTTTCGAAGGAGTTGCTGGAAGGCAGGCTGAGCTATTGCGACAGGATGGTTATCAGAGAGCGCTTAGGGACGGGCTGATAAGGAATAAAAGTTCTGATTTTAGTATTCGTGGTCTGCAAAGCTTTTGTCGTTCCGTTTGTTGATGCAAAATTGACAATCTATTGTTATTGAACACTAACTGCACCTGTAAACACAGTCTGAAGCCACTATGTGATTTGACGCAGACATCTGTTCGAAGAAGGGTCGATAGTAGAATTTAAAGAATTATAATAGTTATGTTGGTTGATTTTTGTCATATGGTTTAAAGGGAGAAAGAAGCAAGAACTGTCGTTAAAAGAGATTGGAGAAGCGGGGTCAAAGCTCAGCTAAGAAAGGGGCCATTTCACGTGACGACGCGTTCTTAGTAGTGGAAAGGTATATTCCGCGTGCGAAGTACTACATAATATATATATATATCTAGACAAAAGGAGCTCTTTCCTGTACTGAAGAGCTGATCCATTTCGCAGGCCTCCAGCTCTTGTGAAAACCTATCCTCTCTCTTCTTAAAGAGTTCACCGTCGCAACTACCAAAATTTCTTCCCCCAAAACAAAATGCCAGAAGCCTACGCAAATGATAACATAGTTTGCAGGTTAATCAAATCTGGCAGCTCCACTAGGTTGGCCTGCATTTGATCACTCTTTTTCAAAGATTCAAAACTTATTATAGACCGAAGGTGACAAGCTATAGCTCACAATAGTGGGAGTAGACTTCTACACCTCTGCAGGCATAACTCCAGGGAAGAATTTTCTTCCTGATAAGTTCTGCAAATCTGAAGCGAACCCATTAGTCATGAGTTCGAGAAATATTGGTTTGACACAAAGTCAGAGCATAAAAGGAAGAGCGGTCTGCGAATATGGTCATAGCCTTCTTACCTTCCAGTGATATCTCATTGAAACTGCCCCCTTCAGCCTCATCTACTTTGCTCCTCATTAACTAGTTTTTTCCATTCTTGCAAGCTAGTAGCCCTTGCACAAGGCAAAGATATCGGTATCCCGAAATCAAGTAAGCCTCCAATCTTGTCTTCAGCCTTGTTTGTCATTGCACAGCCTCACAATGAGGCATATTGACGCTATAACAAATGAATATTGTACATCGAGGAGAATATCATTTAAAGACTTGGTACTAGCAGTCGGGTAGACGAGATAGCTTGCATTTTGTGCTTCCTCCCCAAACGTATCGTCATGACTTTTCTGAGAATTATAATGCCTTTACGCAGCGTATGTCTTGGGCCGGCTTCTGGCTAATATCAGAAGTTTTGTAGATGGAGGGGACTTTCGAGGCTTCGAATTCTATTGTTTCCGTCTCGGGCGGAAGCGTTCGATTCCGATTTTGAACCTTCGAAGCTAGGAGAAAGCACCCCAAGCAAGCGCTTGATCATCGCAATTTAGTTTACCATCGAATCATATACCGGAATACAACTGGGTAAATGTTAGTTCAGGATCCTGCAGAGATATTCAAGAAGCGACTGTTACTCTGTTTGAATGTTCCGTTCAGCCATCTTCCCAAGGTCTCCGTCTAGCTCGCGCCGTCCTGGCCTCCCGATAAACTGTTGCAATTTATCTATACACCTTTTATTTCTAGAAGATTCTACTCTCTTTATCGTCTCTTCCGAGGAGCGACAGTTTGAGCACTTAGAACTCTTTAGTGAAGCTGCACTTTAACTGCTGTCGTCGCAGCAAGCATAAAGCTTTATTGCAAGACCGATACGAAGATCCTCAGGTCTACAATTATCCTCGACAAATAAAGCATACAATAGGAATCGTCTGCAATGCTATTAACAGGTCGAGTTCGTGCTTGGAGTATCTGCTTAAGGCCCGCCCGCATCTGGTGTCCGTCTGCTAAGATGTCGAGTAGCAGCTCAATAAGTCTAGTAATATTGTCGAAAAACAAATCTTATACAGTCAGGGTCCCTAGAATAGTAAAAGGTTACTTAAATAACGATTTGGAGTCTCAAACGGTGCTATTCTATTGAAAGCACCGCCTAAAAGGAGATGGTTAGTGCCCCTGAAACTTCTGCGAATAGTTTCACGGGCACTGTTGCTTGAACACCATTAGCATTGTTCACTTACTATCTGACTATAAATGCCAGCAATATTTAAAGCTAGTAATTTCGCTCTCTGGTCCCATATAACGGTTGTAGTAGACTCAAAGTGATGTTTCGAGCTCGCTGGATCACTGAACGGTGTGGTATTCAGCATATACAGTGGATATTGCTGACAGAAATCTATTTACGGCCAAGTTGCCACTATACTATTTACTCACCAATCCCTACCCCAGCCTCTACGGGCGCCATCACTTTGTAGTTGTAACAGAGGTCAAACCAGAGGAAAAAGCAATAGGCATAATAAAAAACGAGACACTTTCAACTGCCACCGATGGTCAATATTTATTTCAGAAAGAGACATGTCTTTTGTAAGAATTCTATTTATGATTACAAATTGCGAATATTATAGTCCAGCCCTTGCCGGCTGCGGCCTGATTGTCGCGCTCCAACACACTATAGATTTCGAACTGGTGTGAGACTTGGAGTTTCCCACCTTCTATTCCAAGAGGGCCATTGCCCGTAATGGAGGTATGGGGTAGGATCTAACAGGCCCGGGCAACCCTACCAAGGTTCCGCCTTCTATCAGCCATGGAATGGCGGGAGCTCAGGGCATGCGTGTCATACCCGCTACACGACGTAACTCTGTATCTCTAATCGAGAATGGACTCGTACGCAGATCTAGTGATAAGTAGGGCTTCTCTCCCCACATAGATCCCATCCCCAGAGAACTTCGACTTCTCCACGTTGCAAGCGCAGATAAGCTTGCGACAGAGTCTAGCGGGTCTTTGTCTGGCCCTTCCAGAAGAATAGATTTCTCTCAGGAGGCTGGTTGACATGTTTTAACACATGTCCTTTGCAAGTTCAAATTCTCTCTCTCTCTAATTCTTTGCTTTTCTCCCTTCGTGAGGTGGTCGCATTCGATAACCGAGGGGGAAGTCGTTTGGTTAGAATGTTGTAACGTCCATCCCTGCGTGCCGGAAAAACGTACGTACCGGAGAAAATGATAGGTACTTTGACTTTAAGTATCTTAAAATCTCTACACACCTTTATAAGTCGCTCTGCCGTCTGGTCTACATCTGCACGTGACACATTTAACAATTTGTCATATAATTAGTCTCTTAATATACTTTCTAGAAAATGCTACAACGCAAGTGGCGATTCTAAAATAGTATATAAGTAGATGGTTCCCTTGGACCCTCTAAGAAATAAAGATATTTTCTTAATTTTATATAATAACCTTTGCTTCTTTTTTAAAACAAAAGAATGAGAGTCCCCCAGATGGATGCCCTATAGCAAGACTATTGTTCCAAGTAGCTGTAACAGTTTTCCGATAATCGGGAGGCAGCCAAAGAATATTCGTTTTGCCTTCTACTATCCAATTTTCTAATACTGATAGAGTTGGCTGTAGCTTGCCGTCTATGGAGAAGGCTACTGAAGTGACGTCGTCAGAGTGGCCCTCGAGCGTCTGCAGCGATGCTCCTGTGGCAGCGTCCCAAAGCCGTACTGTCTTATCATCAGAGCCAGACACGACCTGCTTGCCGTCTGGGGAGAAGGCTACTGAAGTGACAACGTTAGAGTGGCCCTCGAGCGTCTGCAGCAATGCTCCTGTGGCAGCGTCCCAAAGCCATACTGTCTTATCATCAGAGCCAGACACGGCCTGCTTGCCGTCTGGGGAGAAGGCTACTGAAGTGACGTAGTAAGAGTGGCCCTCGAGCGTCTGCAGCAATGCTCCTGTGGCAGCGTCCCAAAGCCGTACTGTCTTATCATCAGAGCCAGATACGACCTGCTTGCCGTCTGGGGAGAAGGCTACTGAAGTAACGACGTCAGAGTGGCCTTCGAGCGTCTGCAATGCCGCATTCCAGTTCGCTTGAACTCTAGGCTTTCTTTCTACCCAAGTCGGGATATGCTTCTCAAATATGTTTCGAATAATACTGGTCTCTGGGGCAAAGATAAGGGCTGAACAATATAATTGTAAAGGGTATTGTTCAGCCACATACCGGTTATATAGGGCAAATCGCTTGGCATCATAAATAAATAAGTGTAAATTAGAACTTTTATTAACCTAAGAATAAGTTAAGTAGAATTTTCTAAATAATAAATAAATAACTTACTGGAATATGAGCCTCTAATAATAATATTGCTTGAATCCCTTCTGACGTCTTGCCCATCCATCCAAGCGCCTCAAGCCAGTATAGTAGATGAGCCTGCAGAAATTGGTGAGCTTTATCGCCATCGTGAACCTGAGAACCACTTCTATGCAAATGCTGAACCCAGTAAAGGCATGCATATTGAACTTCGGGCGGAAGGTATTTCTGGACACGACGGCTCTCAACCTTAGTAGCTTGATAACCAGGAGCATGTAATTCGCAGATATCTTTCTTAAGTTTCTGGGACATCAACTGTATACAGCTAGTAGCTAATATACTATGTGCTTGCTTCTCATCTACCCAAAAATCTCCACATCGATCCTTACTGAGGAGGAAGTCTCGGAAAGAAGGGTGGTGAAGGCGGAGCTGCTGATTCTGGTCCTTTGGAATGTCTATAATAGCGTGAAGATCTTTAATTGCAACGGTGACTCTCTCTTCCTTGAGGATTGTGCTTAGAGAATTAACGGAGAGAGGGGATAAGAGGATAGCAATACTTCCAAGAATATTCCTTAATAAACTATGAAACTCCTGCTTGAACCTCTCACTATACTTTTGTGGAATGGAATTTTGCAGGACTGAAGCATAGAGTTGGTTTAGATGGCCTTCTGGGGATTCAGCATCAACTTCGCCAGCTAAAATCATGCCAATTTGTTCCTTCGCAAACGGTCCTCCGATAAATCGACATGCGGTCGCAGCCCAAATGAAGAGGCCGCTTGCTTTCTGAACGAGATTGGCAATAATATCTACGCCTAGCCAATTATCAGGGAAATAATTCTCTCGCCCAATGAGTTGGAGCTTATATGAAAAGAAGACAGAAATGTCATGGTTAATGACCAATGTCGATATATTGTGAAGAACAATATGCCGGTGTCTATCTTCTGATATCTGATCGAATCCATGTCGAATTGGAGTGTCTGGCCTGCTGGTCAAGAATACTCGCAAGCGAACCTTCTTTAGTGATCGAGCTTCAGCCAAGAGTTGTAAGATATATGTTATATCTGCGTCACTTTCGCATTCGTCCATAGCATCAATCACGAACACAAAAGAAAAAGGGCGGTAACCTCTGTCGAGTTTAGAAAGTGGACCAAGAATAAGTTGCCGCCACTGGTTGGCATACGACTGAGTTGCTATGCTTTTGTTCTCCTTTATTGCATCATAAATACAACGCTTCAGATATTGAGATTCCTCGGAGAGTTGAGCCGCTATAGTCGTGAAGAATTTTCCAGCATAACTGATATCGCCACCACCTTTGGAGAAGAAGAAGCTGGCACCAAGATGGCCTTGTTGAAAGCAGTTATGGGCGATAGTGCGGGCAATTGTGGATTTTCCTGTGCCAGCTAGTCCATTGAGCCAGAATATAGTACGTTCGTCATTTCCGCCTATCCAGTCGTGTATTTGTAGTAGCAACTCTACACGAGTATCAGGGAGGCAAGTTGGCTCGTACTGCCATTTTGCAGCATTAAAGGGTGCATCAGCAGCATATGGTAGGTTTTGAAACAGGCCGTCCATGTCTAGAGCACTTTTAGAATATTTACTTGATATATTCCCAGCTAAAGTAGCTGGCGAGATTGTAACCAGACTACTATGCGAGCATTGCACTGAAGCAGCACATAGCATTTAACATTAGAAACGAACACTTACCAGGCACGCGGTTTTCGATTTCTCTATAGAGCCGAGAGAACGCCATCTTCTCACCTTCGCCGTAGTCAAGCAGCATAGAGACGTTGAAAACACCAAGTAGACAGTATGCCTTGTCCTCCGCTTTCTTAGTGTGCCGCCGCTCCACCCAGCTAAATACCTCTTCCCGAGAAAAGTGAGAAAGTGACCGCCCTCGAAGGACTACTATCGGAATATCCGTTATTGTAGTAATCTGCTGCTCGAGCGAGCTCTTATTACCGAGCCACACGCCATCTCGTGTGTAAAACTCGACTATCTTTGGAGCAAGGAGCTCTTGTAGTGTCCAGCCACGAGAGAACCATTCGCTCTTTGACAACGCGGACTCCTTTACTGCGCCTATTGACTGATCATTTCGATCGCCAATATATACATCCGCTAGATAGACATAGCATTTGGCAGCGTTCTCGTACCACCGAAACATGGAGTAAATAGCTACGCTAAGCTCGTTCTGATCCGACTGATCGATGCAGCAAGTATCCACCCAGAAGTAGTCTAGGCCGTCAGCTTTTGCTTGTGCGCTACAGAATTGAAGTTTCTTGTAGCCAGATTTCTGTTTGTCGTGAATCCCTTCAGCAATCTCCTTGAAAGTGACCTCATCATCTTCATGTGTACTCCATCTGTGAGATAAGATGGCATATGGGGGTATGCTGTCTTTCGCGAACCGCTCTTGGATGAAGCGGCCGTCCCTGACAGCTAGAAGACGCATGGCCATGGCTGGCTAGAGGGAGATACTGTTGCCTGCGGCATAGGAGACTGCACGAAATTCAAAGAGAAGCTCAGCGGAAGAATGATCGCAAGAGACAGAGTTTCTCGGTGGTTGTTGGGACATTGAGTTATCATAGATGCGAAGTAAGGTGAAGATGTCAGGTTGGGCTTTGCGCATTTACTCGTAGCTAAGCGACAGCCTCGCGGGCAAAAAGCATCTCATCTCTGCCTCGTTATGCACTTACGGTAAGCGCGCAAGACCTGCCAATCGCTTGGGCACATCGTAGGAATTCTACAAGTTATACTGTAGCTGGCAGAGAATGTCCGACATGTTCGCTTGATTGAGCCGTGATTCGTTCATATCGCTGAAGGGGAAGCTGGATGAAACTGAGCAGCAGATTGGAACACCTGGATGGCAACTTCGTGCAGAACTAGAAACGTGGCTGCCTGTGGAAAGTATCTGTGGGGTTAAAGACTCTTGAGTCAGATTGACCTACAAGCAGCAATTGAGGGCGGGATAGTAACATAGCACAACTCTACTGGGTGAATGAATTGTTGGGAGTGATAGAACTCCATATATATATTGACTCTACACAAACTTAACGAGAAAATTGCGTCCATTTACTCATTTCAGATACACGAGATTGGATAGGCATGTAAGCAAGGAGTTGGGAGGAAGCCTTTCTTACTATAAATTCCGATTGGTTAAGAAAATTTTGAGAAACCCTAACGTGTGGTGTATCCTCCATTAGCAAAGATAGTCTGGCCCGTGATCCACTGGCCTTCCACACAGAGAAACTTGACAATAGGGGCTATATCCTTCACATCTGTAAGCCGTCCTTCCAATGCCTGGCTCTTGTGATAAGCCACTGCTTCTGGGGATTCTTGGGGATAGAAAAATGCTATCAAGAAAATAACATTAGTATAATATATGCAGTCTGGAATAATAAGGCAAGACTTACGAGTATCCATTGGTCCAGGTGCAATTGCATTGACGCTGATTCTCTTGCTCTGCAATTCTTTCGATACACCTCTTGTGAAATGCTCGACTGGTGCCTTAGACCCGGCATATGATGTGTAGAAGCCGGTGAATGCTGCAAGTAGAGAGGTCACGATCGTAATGAGCTTGCCACCTTCTTGCACATGCACTGCGCCAGCTTTCAAAATAAAGAATGCGGCCTTCGAGTTGATTCTGCAGGCCTACCGTTAGTTATCATTTTTCTCTCTTGGAAAAGAGAGCCTTACGCAAACATTTTATCATACTCTTCTTCGGAAATATCACTAATGGGCTTTTTCAACACCATTCCAATCGTATTCACCACGATGTCAATCCTGCCGAAATCCTTCAATACGTTTGCAAATAATCGGTCAACCGCGGCTGCAGTTGTGAGATCAGCAGCGTAAAATGCCACCTTGGTGGAGGGAAATTCTTGTTTAAACTTCGACTCTAGTTTCAAAGCATCCTCTTTGGTCTTTGTAGAATTATAGTGGAGAGCAAGGCTGACACCTAGCGGCGCGAGTTGTAAGGCAATTTCGGCCCCAAGATTCTTTGCTCCTCCAGTGATGAGGGCAACTTGCCCTTTGAGAGACATGGTCAATTTGAAAGTGTAGTTTTGAAACGATGTTTGAAGTGATAGGTTTTCTTGAGATAGACTTGGGAAATAAATCTTCTCGCCTGAAAGCGAAAGCTCTACCTTTATAATTATCAATTGAAAGAGACCAACATATGAATATTCACAATATAACCAATGACGTTCTACATCAACCTCCGGGCACCAATCACCTTCTGCCGCCATTGCTCCTGTTACTTTTGCTAACAATCCAAGACAGGATCGCTCCACCAATGGCGTGCAAAATGTACTGTCCTAAGTCTGATTTGGAATATGCAAGGTGGCACGCTAGTGTGGAGGGAGGGGTTCAGCTGTCACAGCTTTCTTGCAGACCAAATACCACCACAAAAAGCTGCTCAACCACGCATACTGCTCCTTTACTTACAGAAAGTCCTTTGGCATTCCACTTTTCGGTCTTAAACTATGGATGACGCAATAGTTTTATTGCCCTCACCCAAGCAGAAACGAAACTATGCCTATCCTGGTTTAAGCTTTATCACAATCCGGGATCCCGGCGAATCAAAACTCCCATCTCAACGAAAGGCCGTCCGTTCTCATGCTGCATCATATCAAGCCTCCCGAGAGGCCCTGACCTGCGGATATCAAATGCGAAAGAAACCTGCCCGGAGACGCCGATGTCGTGCCGGTCTCCCTGGAAAATTTGTAATTGACATCTCTCGGCATGGTCTATTAGAGGCACATGAAGTTCTGCCTCCAATTGGAAAGCTAGTACGAATATCAAGGCAGTTGTCACATCCCAAACCTGGGATGTTAGGTCAAGGCCGAGTAGATCCATTCAGAACGTACCCTGTCCCTTGGGAACCTTTCATTCCGGAACTGCTCGATCACTGTTCGTCACCTTTTTCTACCCTTCCTGCAACCAAAAATTATAATTATAATTATAATAATAATGACCATAAAAACTTGTTCATCCATGAAACAACGGGATTTCACTGACAGAAGGTAGATCTCATCAACATGGCTGTTGATTTACCAGAGCTAGATGAACCTAAGAAGCCTGGTCTTTTAAGGACAAGATGGTTTCCTTTGGTCATGACCGAAGCTGCAACGTTTCAAGTGATATTACTACTTGCGGCTTCTCACCATGCGTCACTTCGCCACTTACACGAACATGGACCTAGCCTTTTGCAACTAAAATCCAAGGCCATATCTTTAATCAGTAATGCCCTTGCTATGGATGGCCCAAGTGACCAGCTCATTGGTGCTGTTGCCAAAATGGCCAGTTATGAAGCTATGTTTGGGGATCAGATTGCGTATGAGATGCATATGTCTGGTTTGTTGAAGATGATTCAACTCCGAGGGGGACTTTTGTCTCTAGGGTTGGACGGAATGTTGGCAAGAATCTGTGTTTGGATCGACCGCAACTCTGCTATGCTGCACAATTCCAAGATTCATTTCACTTCAGTACCTGACGAGTTGTCCACGCAAGTCAATCCGAGTGGCTTTCTTGGGGTTCACTGATCGAATAAGCGTAGCTGATCGGCAGATACTTGATAACACTAGAATTGTAATCAGGCCTTGAGAGAGGTTATGGGAGCGAAACAGCAAAACTGGCTGCTGATATTGGCGGGTTTGGCAGCTGTTTTCAGCATCCACGCCATTAAGAGAGGGGGCCTATCACTAGTTCATGTACCAAGTAGTTACCCTCTTCAGAATTTAGAACAGTTACCATTTAACTATAATTGAAAAGGAAGAATTTAAGATTTTTTACATAAAAGTCAATATTTTTAGATTTAAATAGTAATTAGCTTCTTAGGAGAATCAGCCCTTTATAGAGTTATTCTAGATTATTGATGAATTCTGCATTATTTTATTTTTACCATGTGAGAGAGCTACTTATATTGAATTATATTGAATTATATAGTATGGTGTTTTATTTTATATATTTTTTAAAAAATATATAATAAACTTCACAATAATTACAAGACAAATAGAATAGAATAGTATTAGTTGTAGATTATATGATCTCCTGTTTTAGAGTCAATAGGATTCCCTCCTCAGTGTCAAAGAAAATCTAGCTACATAAATTATAGCATTACAGAGATTCTAATAATAGTACTTACTTTAGATCTTAATAATTAGGAAGAGGATGTAATATCTGCACCTGAGTCTTGGTTCCTAAAGCTCTGTTTGGTATCTCTTAACTATAGAAATAGGAACTAGATACTACAGTGAATTTCCCTGCCTCTTGGTTTAATTGCCACTTTGAATTATATTAATGACCAGAGACTTAATGGTTTGATATAGCACTGTGGCGGTGTCTCTCTGAGCAGAGTAGCTAATCAAAGATGACCACTCCATGCAGCTGCTGTTACAACGTCAGTGCAATCCGATTATTGCCTTTGATGATATCTCCTAAGATTCGTTGTGTTTTCACCGCTTTAGGTCAATTGCTTTAACCAAATCCTCTGGTCCCCACAAACGAACTCCTCCTAGATGAGTTTTCTCTTGCCCCGACTTCCCTCCTGAGCAGGACTCTGGATCCTACCGTCAGGCCCCAGGAACAACCCCCAATCCTTCGAGCTTCTAATCCATGTGTCCGTTTCCTTCTCCCCTTATTTTCTCCTCTCCTAGGTTCAGCAGAATTTTCTGTCGGATTTCTACCATGAACCCCTTCACTATCGCTCAAAACATCCGCCCTCCGCTTCCACTTTTCCAACTCTTCTCTGAACGTCTTCCTCGGCCCCGCCGTTTGAATCCTTGGCGAGCTACCGAATCTGTATTTATTGAACCCAGCCACCAAAACCTCCTCCTTTCTTGTGCATATTTTTTCGTTATTTGTTTTTGAAACTTGGCGCTGGGAGGGAAAGATCTTGAGAATCCTAGGATCATTACTTTTATATGAGATTGAGTATATTCGAAGAGCGAATTGAGGGATCAGTGGTAGGAGTAGAGGGAAGATCGTGGCGAAAACGAAGAGGTCGACTGATTCACCAACCCAGATTGGGGCTCTGTTCAAGGTACGATGGGAGGGACTCAGGGGCAGAATTTGGGGAGGCGGTGCTGTCGATTGTAGATATGTTAGTGGCGTTTATAAATGAGCGAAGTTCGTAGAGTAGGGAGTCGATGCCGCCATAGAGGGTAATTTGAGTCAGAGCCACATGGGATGTAGCAAAGATTCGAGGAAGTGGGATGGGAGGCTGGAGAAAGGGTGATGCCACAGTATAATTCTCTGGATTTATTGAGCGTGGTTAGCTT
The DNA here is from genome assembly GCA_037952705.1 of Haplographium delicatum. Lineage (NCBI taxonomy): Eukaryota > Fungi > Ascomycota > Leotiomycetes > Helotiales > Hyaloscyphaceae > Haplographium > Haplographium delicatum. The sequence continues at coordinate 165,766 of JAPZPC010000042.1, forward strand.
TGCTATTTGTTAGTGGGGAATAAGACATGACTTGCCGACTGTCCTTAGCCAAGGTAAGGACAACCAGTACCATTAGCAGGTATGGCTATTCTACACGTTTCGAGATGTAATGGGGAAGCTGAAGGAGTTGAGAGATGAGAGGATTGGACTGATGTATGTTCCTAGAGCTCCTGGGCCACGGTTATGGTTATCAGAACTGAGTTCGATATCGAGCCTAAGAGTCGAAATTGCGTGTTTTCCAGAATTGAGAGTTGGGGTAGACGTTAGAATCGAAGGAGGGGTAATGGCGAATGGGGATATAGAAGAAATAGATGAGATAAAGGTAATCGATAGTAAGGGTATCATTAACTGGATGGGGATTCTCGATTATAGAGACCGTCAACGATGTAATTGCTGTTGGAAGGGTTGGTGATATCGGCTGGAGAGGGGCTATTGGAGGGAGGATATCGAATGAGGATGCCGTCGGCAATGCAGATATTGCTATAGAAGACGTTGCTTTCGATGAGTTCATTCGACCTATTCTGGGTTCATAAGATCCATCTTTATTAGTATGAGTAAGGATGTACAAAAGTTGTATGCCTATGCCAATTGGCAGACCTGCCTATTCGAATAGAGGAAGACATATGAAATAGAAGAACAGGAAGAATTTCCATTTGTTCTTTGAATGATAAAGGAATATGGTAAATATTGTCAATAAATGACGTATCTGGGGTAGTTAAGGTAGGAGACAAGGATGTTGGTTTCGAACAAGTATTTCTTGAATAGAGAAACTTCCGCCAACACACCCATCTCATGATGAGATAATATCACCACTGATAGAAACCCTATGTTGGTACGACGATATTTCATAGGTATAAACTGTAGCCTAGGTTTATACAAGAGAAAATCGATGAGCCAGGTAGTCACGTGTGCTAATCGTGATAGAAATACTGGTGTACCACAGGATTCCCCGCAAGGTGTAAGGGAAGAGGTTGGAGAAGAACTGTGAACAAGAAGCGGGAAAACAAAAGCTTTTAAATGAAAATTTCATCGTGCCGAAGCCACAGATAAGCAATTGACTTTCATGATCGCCTTGTAAGAAAGGGACGCATGAAAACGCCACGTGCCGGCATTCAAGTGCCTAGTAGGGCATCTAAGTCGGTGTCGGTACTCCCCTATCATCCCGCACCTAGTGCCCCGAACGCCGGCGTGGCTCAATCACAGGCCTATCTCTGTATCTTCAGTATCTCGAGTCCGTCGGCCCAGCAGATTACAGCAAAGCACGCCCTGCGGCATCGTGAGATACAGGAGACACCGTCGGCCCTGGTACCGCCATCTCGAGATAGCGATGTCGTACTGGACTGGCGCCGAGCTTCCCGAGATCTGGGAGCAGATAGTGGAAGATCACACAGGGAGCCTGACTGGATAGGTTTATTTTCCGGATAGCATCGACTTTCCTAATTCAGAGGAGAATGAGTATCAGATCCAAGGGCCACCCAAACGCATCATTAAGGTTACAAACTGTGTAACTAGCGGAACAAGATCGACCATCACTTATCTCTTACTTGCTGTACCTAGCAAAGAGTGGGAACGGCCTGGTGGGTTCTTCAGAGTCGAATGACAGTGAAAATTGCAATTAATTCGATGAGGATCGAGATTTGGCGAGTCGTCTGTCGACTAAGCATCCCTTGTCAGAACCAGGGCTGAGCAACTGATTAGATTGCGCGCGACGATAGTTTCAAATGATTGTACCATTGTCTAGGCCAATCTCAACATCCTCAAAACAAACGTTACGTTGCGTTTGATACGGGGTAAGCCGCAGGTATCCACGGCATACGAATTCGTCGTGGTATATAAAGGTCGCGTGCCCTTCTCGTGTTTCTGTGTCCATCGTTAGACTTGGATTCTTCGGACTGTTACAGCTCTACCATGCTGCACACGTTGCTCTCCGATGCTACCTCGCCCTTTGGTGCGCTGTAATCCGACCTTGGGCTTCTTGTATACGAATTGGGGACCCGTCGTCGCCTCCGACTCGCTTCCCAGAACTTACTCTGATTTGGAGTCACATGATCTGGCCCATAATGGGCAAGCATCCGTCCCTCGTCGAATATACAACTACGAAATACACGACTATGGAACCAGCAACCACCTCTCTTGTCCCGTTCTGGATTTGACTGGATGAAGGACCACAGCGGGCGGAGGAGTACTCGTATATCTCACGACTCGGAAACTCCCCATTGCAACAGGTTCTGACCACGTCGCTGATCCTGGCCAGCATACTGTGCTCATCTCGTCGTCCATCTACTGCGACGATGACTGCGACTGCGACTGCAACTGCGACTGCAGGAGACATCTCGATTTACACAAGCCCGAAGTCTGGGAGCAAAGGAGGCCGACTCCGAAGGGAAAAGCACCAACCGGCCAGCAGGAACTCCAATCCATGGTGTACAGCCAGCACCCACGCGATATTTCTGCTAAACTGGATCCGCGGGATCCCTGACCTGAAATCGACTTTCCAAATTGCTTTCTACGGCACCCCCACGCGAGTCACCCCCGCTGGTTGGCTGTCTCAAAATTGTGTCACGTATTCTCGTCATTACCCATGTTCTTCTCACCAGTCACTGAATCTGATCCGCATCTGCAGGTCTCATCTGTGCCCATCTGCATGCACAGATGGATGCACCAGGGAGTCCCCAGGCTCCATTAATTGAACCCCAGACCTCCTCAAAGCTTTCCACATTGCGAGAATTACCCCCACACCGGGGAGACAAAGCATGAATGCCATACGCAGTCCGCATCCTACGAGTATAGAGAACCTCCGTATATTCTTCGAAACAGGAGAAAGGTAAGTATCCGATTTTGTATCAGTGGGGGGATGCCGGAGGAAGGGGGGGGGGTTTGGATGTGAAAGAAGTATTTTTTGAATTTCGACCAACACCAAGCTATGAATTCGTCGTTAGAGTTTACAACTACCCGAGGGAAGCCATTTCTTAGAGATGTGCCGGAAACCGCCGAAACTGGGTAGAGCTCTAGGAAGAACTGCGAAGTACGGAATACTGTACAGTACCTGCTGGAATGCTGCGCGAAGCTTCAGTGGCTACCAAGGAGCGATCCTAGCGTTCACTGGTCTTGAATTTCACATGCAAGCGACCCCCCGTCCTGTGAGTGGTTACTCTCAACGACAAGGCAAGAGCTGTCCAAATATTGATTCGTGTGGCACAAGGTGGGTAAGAAGTTAGGACACCTCGATTTAGTACCGTACTACCTGAGCCCAGATGCCCTCCTTTACGAGTTGAAGATCCAATCTAGAGGAGATGAGCGGAGATTATATCCACCTATTTTGGTCCAGGCCTCGAAAACGCGATATGGTATTAATTTTCTATACAGTTCGAAGGGTAGGAAGAAAGCCCCTTGAACTGCTCCGTTCAGGCGCTGTATTATTCTAATTCGTCCTGTACTTGAAATCGAACAGTTATGGCGCCCTAACATACATGGAATATGTGGGACTTGCTGACGAAGTCGGGTCCCTTATTATTCATCTGGTTGACAAGACATTAGGTCTTTGAATGCTTATGACAAGTTTTAGTGAAGCGCATGTGTGGCAGGCAGTTCTGCTTTCACGGCAACCATGAGCGTTTTCGACGGCAAGTGGGTGTAATAATTTAGTGTCTTCTTGGGTCTGCAGACAAAACCAGATTCGCCGCCGACTGGTGATGTTTTATGGAATTAAGGGGTCTTCCAGACTCTAGAGTTCACGGCTCGGAAGTTGGCTGCGGGTCGCTCCATGTTGTACTTCAGATCCACTTCCACGAGGTCTCTCAGCGCGTAGGTCCTGGGGATGATTTACTGTATATCTATCACTCGTTAACCCCATGGTGCTACGACCACTTGGCGACCAGAGTAAGGATCTGTAAGTGGAAATGCTGTTCTCTCTTACTGTATTTCGAATGGTTTCATGGGCAACGCCTTCGGATACCTTGGTTGGGATACCCTTCCCTTCATGCCTCAATATTCGGGACTCATCGGAGCGTTTCCTCTCAACACGGACTTGATGCTTTAGATGGCTAGACTTGCCCAGTAGCTCGTAAATAGCTACGCCATTCAGCCAAAAGCTTGCACTAACAACAAGCCTAGCGGCCATATTTGCGCCGCCTAGAGAAGGCGTGGAAATAATGGATCTAAGAGCGACGGAGGACAGAAGCAGCACTGGGATCGCCACAAGTAATTCAGTATCGGGCCGCATATTTAGACGATTTCTGGACGAGAACGCGGCTGGAGGTTGTGTGAGTTACAGGCTTCAGTATCACTGGCTTCGTTGCACGAGTCCACTGTTTCTGCCCTTTCAGGCTGTTTTCATGAGGGGTTCCTCAATACTGTTTGATTATGCGACAATTACAACGACTACATGGGTTTGATTCAGGGACCCCACGCTCCGCCGGTTGACGTCCGATTTAGCGATCGTGATTGAATCGACTTGGTGCATTATTCTGACGTCAATTTGTTGGACGTTGGGTTTGGGTAGGCGGATCCAGCGCTTCGCTGAAGAAGCGTCGATTCATAACCAGATTATTGGGAAAAGGACGATGATCTTCAAACTGGTTGTTTCGGACCTTGAAGCGTAGAGTTACTTGACTATGCTCACCTCACCATGAATCATCTCGTCGTGTGCCGCGCAGATCATGCGGAGGCGACCACAAATTACAAGAAAAATGCACACTCATCACGTCAACAGCGTCTGAACTTCTAGCACTAAGTGAATTTCCTTATATTACATTTCTTGAGAACGTTGATCGCCACTTCAAAATTGTACGGAAGAGCGAGGTTTCAGGTCACGCCGTCTGCAGAGTGCGCCTTTTCAGCGTTGAACTAATGTAGCAAAAACGCTGTCAAAAAGGTCCTGCCTGGTGTTCTGTATCACTACTCGCTAGGAATCGCCGCCAGCCTTTCCTACTCTGCTCCACCAAATAGCTGCTAATATCGGAAAGGGATCCCGTAGCTTTGGCCACACTACTCTACTGTGCCCTTAAGAGAATCCGGTAGAGCCACATTGCTCCCACCTGTCAAATCCACATTAAAAAAGTTCCGGCCGGTGGCGGACATCAGAATTTTTATTTTATTTTCTCCAGATGACTTTCAAATTCTGGGTGTGGACTTGAATTTGCCTCAATATCATATGCCACGCGCAACATCGGCTCCCAATGTGCAGGACCTTGCCCTGCCCTTCCAGGAAGTTTAACCGTGAGTTTGTTCTAAATCTTTTTAAAGCGTCAAAGGTCGGCATTGCCCAATAAACTGAGGTGGATGGGAAAGGGTCCCTGGACCTTGGACATGGCGAACCTTGAAATCGGCGCCACGACCGAACCAGGTAATTTTCTGGCACTGGGCGAGGGGCTACTCAGAGAAAGAGCTGCGGAACTCCTGGCCAAGTGGGAGGGGCCAGAAATTTAAATCCCGTCGGGGCTGGAGGCGCGAATGTCATCTTTTTCTGTCGCTGTGAAGATTCTACGACTCGACTCCTCTGATCTTCAACACGGGAGAAACCGTGGAGTACTTTACGAGTCAGCACCATTTCTTGTTCCCGCCTCCGTCTCGGGGATGATTTGTGAGGGGTAATCCCGACAACTTCCCTTAAACGGAGCAAATTCGGGGAGAGGGGGGATGGATGACTGAGGGAAATAGGGAGAATAGACAAACAATAATGTAAATTTCTCTTTCAGCCGTGCTCCAGGAGCCTTGTTGGTCAAAGACATTGGCATCTTGAGCTGTCTCGGTCTTTGCCCATGTTTGGTCGAGGAAGGTCGACCTCCATCTTGGGCAAAAGGTGGGCTTTGGTGGTCAACCCACCTTTCGTTTCTCTACCCCCACCTTATACCTCAATGCAGGTCGGACCGTGCATGGGCTCCTTCACCCACCGACAGCCAACATCGTCTGCGACGGGACAAAGCAGCGAGCTTCTCCTTTGACCACTAAGCAGGCCTGAATTAGTCGACTGCCAGCAAGACTCACTCGGCAGCAGCCTTCGCAGTCGAATATTGCATTTACCTTCGCCGAGGGTCTACGGCTCTATTTGTAATTTGGCTCTGTCAACAGAAATGCAGCAAGGTGCCACCGACACATAGGGAGATGCCTCCCGTGTGATTTCATGTTATTTCGCATTGTTGAGCGGCCGCTTGTGAAATCAGGGTTGAATGCAGGCGGCACGGTAGATGTCGAGCGACTGAGGAGAGAGGAGAGAGGGAAGGGGTCGAGTCATGAATGGGGAGGGCAGAGTCGCCTTCCATCGGATGTCCTGTATGATGGACTCGGGGAGAAGCCCGGGAATAATAGGCATGGTAAAAGCAGCAGCAGCCAGTGCCCAGCCAGGGAGGACGGAAGTACCTTTCAATATCAAAGCTGTCCGCCCGCTAATACTGTAGCTCTGTTGGATGGAGCTAGAACACCACAGCCTTGACGGGTTGCCTGTTTCAATCTTCTGATGTGCGGACTCTCCTATTTTGATTTGCTGACTGCCTTCGGCCTGTTCTGCTGCTCTGCTCTGCCCTGCCCTGCTCTGCTCTGCTCTGCTGCGGTCGGCCTGCGCTTTGCTGCCCAGCCTGCTGTGCTTGTCCATCCTCCGTCTCCGTACCGTCCTGAGTCCAGACTCTGGACCGAGAGTCGCTTTCCAGGTTTAGACGCTAGGGACAACCCTCGTTGAGCCCTTGTTCTCGAGCTTCGACGACACGAGCTTTGCGTCGTTGAGAACATCCACACTAACGCGCCGCCGCTGCACACCACCCAACGCTAACGGCACCGTCGACAGGCATTACAGTCGCTCGGTACCACTCTCTGGCCCTCTGAGTGGAGGACAGGGGAAGAACTCCATTCACCGGAGCAGCACTTCTTCCAACTCCACCACACCACCGAAGGAACGGCGAGTAGGACTGGGTTAGACGTGCAGGCCCGCTGGGAAAAGTGGAAGTGGGCTTTGGATGCTCTGTTGCCCATGCCCAGTGCGAGTACTGTACAGTACTGTACCGTAGCACTGTACCCTCGCGGCTGCATGGACGTACTGTACAGTAACTTCAGTTCATCTGTGGATGTGGATGTGGATGTATCCAAACGCCGCCGGACTTGACTGACGTTGAAGGCGGCGGCCATTATTGCCTCTGGACTCCAGTCCAGGTGTCAAACATCACTTCAATAGAGACGCATAGCGCCCCAGTCCTCGTTGACGTCCCACGTCTTCAGCCGCCGTCCGTCTTCATCAATTGTCGTGCGCAGAAACATCTCATCATCTAATATTATCCGCTTCTTCAGGGTCTTCGCATTGCGAGACCTCGGGTACGGAGTATATTCGGTCGCCATATCCCCAACCGTCGAAGTCGAACGAGAATAATTTTCCCACTACTAAACCGTGGAGACGGAACTGCGCATCCCTGGGGCAAAAGAAGGGGAAGCAAAAGCAATTACAAAGGGACCCCATTCATACCTGAGTGCCAGAAGCAACAAGAACCTGGATCGGCTTCCGGCTACAGGGCTCTTTTCAAATCGCACGCTCGGAGGTGCGTCCCTCCAGAAATTCTCGCGCGGCACGGCGTGGGGGAACTCTTGCATCGTTCCCACCAAGCATCATCCGACACAATGAACGGAGGTGCCAATACTAGCAGAGAGGCTCAGTCTCATTCCACAACATCATCATTTACTTCCATAACAGAGCACGATTTTCGTTTCCCTCGTAGACCTGCCGATCAGAAGCCGGGCGAGGCTTCATCTTCGAACACTGTCACGCTGCGAGAGGCTGGCTCCGACATCAGGGCGCGGGACTCCACCGCGAGCCATTTGGACAAGCTGGATTTCTCAGCGGTAACCAGTGCGCGCAAGGAGTTGCTGCGCGAGAGTTTCTTTCCAACATGGAAAGATGACGCTGCGGGCGAGGAGCTGGACAGTCCCGACGAAATGCAGAAGAAGGATCCATTGGCGACGCAGATATGGAGGTTATACAGCAAGACCAAGAAGCAATTGCCGAATCAGGAGCGGATGGAGAATTTGACATGGCGCATGATGGCCATGAGTCTGCGAAAGCGTCAACTAGAAGAAGCTGCCAGGTATGTATATGGTATATATTGTTATGGAGGTTATCATGTGTCTAATCCTTCATGTAGACTCTCGAAGCAGGCGAGTGCTGCTGCTGCTGCTGCACCGCCGCCGAGCGGGATCGCACAGTTGCGAAAGACTACAAACCAGAACACATCGTCTACATCTGCAGATCACCTGGATACCATGAACCTGGACGATTTTATTTTCTCGGACAACATTTCGACCCCGGCTGGCATTGGTATGTCGCCTTCCCCCGAGCTCAGCAAGAAGGAGGTAGAGCGGTCTTCCAACGCTGTGGCCTCGGCCATTCCTATCAAGATGCGGAAGGAGTCCTCGCAGTTTGCCGTCCCTCAATCCGTCCCCGTCCCACACCACAACCCAAGAAGCAACGAGGAATTCAATTATGTTCAGAGACATGTTAGAAAGACAAGTATTGATGAGAGACGCGTGAGTGACTGCCTCTTTGGGTTCTTATTATGGTTGCTTTTTGTCGCGCCACTCGCGATAGTTACTGATTAACTCACAGGCGAAGAAACGACCCGCTGAATTCTCTCCCGCTGTGCAAAGTATTATGATACCTAATGATACGGATCATGATGCGGACTTGAATGAGTATTCTCTAGACCAGCCCCATCCTCCGGAAATGGCGCATCAAAATCACCCTGGAATGCCTTTTCAACTTGATACCTTTAACATGGAACAGCACCACGATCCTATAATCACATCAGCAGGCCCCTTCCAGAGCAACTTCTCTTTCTCGCCATCACACTCCCCCCTCGTTCAGCATGGTCCATTTTCTGCCATGTATGGTAATGCTTCGATACCCTCCTCATCATTGAACTCAAATGATTATTATTCTCCGCCAGCAAGTGCTTATCCATCCGCTGTTTCAACTCCCCAACCCATTCCGGAAAATGAGCAAATGTACTTTCAACGTGGAATTGATATGCGACATCAAAGAACTCATACTTTCAGCCACGGGCCCTCGAGCTTATCTAATTCGATGGCTCCGCAATATATGTATAATGCTAATGGAGGCTCGATGTTCACTGCTGTTACTGGCGCAGGTTCGTCTAACACGTTCACAGCTCCTGGCTCTTTTGGAATGGCACAGCATATTGATCCCTCTCAAGTTTTCCAGTCCGATCATCCTGCGCGCTCACCGGGTGTTCATTTGGGTCATGAGAATATGTTCAGCTTTGGAGGAGACTCCGATAATGAAGACGAAGAAGGAGCAGCATTTGCCGATCGGACTCTCATGATGCAGCACGATTTTGCACAGTCACCAATGGAAGACCCGAGCATGGAGATGGGACCGGGTGGATTGCAGTGGGATGCAAGTCTACCAGGTCAATTTAATACAACAGCAGCACGGTATCCAGGTGGTCCGCCAAGAAAGCAAGTTACGATCGGAGGAACTGCTGATATAGGCTCATCATCTCTAGAATGGGATGGTTCAGGAGGCTCTTTGGGACGAACGCACACGTCTACACAATCCGTATCTGATAATCGCTCAAGGAATGGAAATGATAGACGTCAGAAGATTCCACGAACTGCGTCAACTCCAAATGCAGCCTTGATGGGACAGCGAAATGGCTTGTTCGATCAACACATGGCTCAGTCGGATTCAAACTCTCCGCCCGATGCTACTAATATGTCTGGATTTTCTTCCGTAGATCCAAGCCGGCCATCTTCTCCTGGAGGTTCAAAGCATGGCTCAACGACAAACCTCTCAGGCGCCGCAGCGCAAGGCGAGAACGGTGTTCCAACGACTTGTACCAACTGCTTCACTCAGACTACACCACTCTGGCGACGAAATCCCGAAGGTCACCCATTATGCAATGCTTGTGGTCTGTTTTTGAAGCTACACGGCGTTGTTCGACCCCTATCACTAAAGACGGATGTTATCAAGAAGCGTAATCGTGGTTCGGGTGCTTCTCTACCTGTGACTGGGTCTGGAGGAGCAGCGACCCGAGCATCGAAAAAAATGGGTACTCAGCCAACAAGTGGACCGAATACAAGGAAGAATTCAATAGTCACACCATCGGCGAATACCGCTCCTCCAACTCAGGCCACTACTCCCACAAGCTTGCGTGCAAGAAGTGTCAATGAGAGCCAGAGCCCACCGTCAGTTACAGGTTCAGGAGGCAATGGAGGTAGTACTGCGAGTACTCCTACATCGTATCACGGTTCTGCAGGCTCTTCAGTCGGTACCACGGGAATCAGCGGCGGCAAAGGCGTTGTCCCTATCGCCGCTGCACCACCCAAAGCTACTCCTGGCCCCGGCGCGGCATCGAGCATCCCTCGTGGGAATGTAGCTGTGGCACCGAAGCGGCAAAGGAGGCACAGTAAGAGCGTAAGTGCCATCGAGAGCATGGACGTCGATTCGCCGGAAAACAGCACTGGATCGAATGAAGCTGCCAAGTCTCTCGGAATGGGCATGATAGGCGGAGGCAGCATGACGAACATGGGCCTCGCGAATGGCTTTGGTATGACGACGAGACCGATGGGTCCCGGTAGTATGGGCATGGCTGGTATGGGCGGCATGGGCGGCCAACCTCAAGGAATGTCTATGGGTGGTCAGAATGGGGTCGGCGGAGCGGGGACCGGCCCGCAAGAGTGGGAGTGGCTGACTATGAGTCTCTAATTGAGGATCCCACGAGCTTGACGAAGGATATTGGGATACGACCTATGCATGATGCCAGGAGTTGCTTTTTTGGATTTCCGCACATTTGGAGAGGTGTTGGTGGATGTACCGCTTTGCGTTACCCTCCTCCACGCGTGTGCTTTTGTGTTTTATTTGCTTATATAAAGGGGTTGGGCGGTTAACGGATCAGTCGGTCAACAGGAGTCGGAGTCTCAGGGGGTCCGGAGGGCCTGGGTCTGACGCTTTTTCTTGGGTGGCCTACATTTGTGTTTTGCGGACTCGAGCGTATTATAACGACTTGCCAGCCCGCTTTTTCTTTTTGGCTCTTGTTTTGCCCCATCGTACGCGGTGGGGACCAGATATCTCTCCGCTTGGGTTATTCTTTTACCTGGTCGTCTTTTGGGATATATATTTTTTGCCATGATGCGGACGGTTTTGCGCGATACACTTGATACCATCATTTTGCGTTTTCGAAGTTTTTTCTCTTGCAGGAAGAATGTAACCGCGCAGAAATTTGAGATACTATTTGCGCGAGACGATAGATCGATTATGCCTGGACTATTGCGCTTTTTTGTCTTTTTTATGGCAAGGCTCTTAAGGGATGAATAAACGATTTCCGGCACGGGTGCAATTTAGGAGGTATAGGGCAAGGAAGGAAATGGTGGGGGTGGGTGATGGAATTTGATGATACCTGTGATGTTCGTGATGCCTGTGATACCTGGTTGGGATGGATTTGTGGGATGGAGATACATATATTTATATAATATTTAAGGTCGTTATTATATGGCTACAAGAGATGGTGCGTGGATAGAGGAGGGAGGGATGAATTCAAGACAGACAGTCCCCTGGTTCAGCCGTGCGGTGCAGAGCAAAGCAAAGCAGAAGAGAACAGAGTGGAAGTAATACAATACCTTACCGTGCATATATGACTGGTTTATTTTATTTGAAATTATATCATTTCTGGTTCGATGACGTTTGTTTAACTCTTCGGCGTTGTACAAACATTATGATCTAAGGTCATTGAGCGAGGGTATGAGTCAATATTCCCTCATGCAAGTTGCTGAATTGTGACAAGAAAAATACTGGAGCTTATCCGCCCTGTGATGGAAGAGCTATAATGAGTGAAAACCTCCTATGCAGGTAGCAATACAATGCAATCCTCGCCATTCTATCCTGTACATGTCAACCATAAACGCCAGTTTACATGCTCCCAAACACCTTCAATGATCAATGAAAAGTAGTAGACACGCCATTCTTCTGCTTCTTGGGCGCACGGCCTGATTTCTCGTCCTGTCTCATGCGCTTGGACTCATCCTGAGATTTGGGTTTCCTGGCGGACATGCCATTGGACTTCAACGAGCGACCGCCACGGCCAGTTTTTGCGTCCTGGACCAAGCCGGGGAATTCCAAGTCTTCGTCCGAGCTGGGATCAGTTGGGGAACTAACCGCTGAAGAGAGAGGAGAAGAGCTTTGAGAGGATGGCTCGTCCTGGGAAGAATGGCGAGTTGCGTTGGAAGGAACTTTCTTAGCACCACTCTCGATAGAGAGACGTAGAGCAGTGCCTTCAGGGCCACCTGGCTTGATGCCGCGACGGCGGTCCATCACATCGGTGATATAGTTCCAAGACGTGGCCCAACATTGAGCATTGACTCGCAGATCCTTATGATGAACACGAAGGTAGCGACGCATCTCTTTGATATCGCCCAATAGATCCTCATCAGTTTGATGATCCATATGGACAGTGACGAGAAGAGCCGTAACAATAAGCTCAAGAGGGGAGAAGGTTCGAACGTGGTTCACGTCAGAAGACTTCATCAGGTAATCCGGAGCAGGATCGAAGACCGAGTTCATTTTGACTTTGAATCGGGTGGCGGTGACCTGATTAGAGCAAAGCTTAATAAGCCCTTCATATCTGTCAAAGATGGCCTTGAGTTTGAGCTTTAAGGCAGGATTAATAGGCGCCTTTTCACCGAGGATTCGTAGAAGGGCTTGAGGACTGGCTTGTAGGGTTGGGCCTTCCTTGTTGGCTGCTCTCTTTTTGCGTCCAGTGGCCATGACCTCTTGAACCATTGCAAAAATTGTAAGAACCAGTCGGAAACCGGAGGCGCGATTTTGCTTGGACACTTGCTCTCTGTGTAAGCTGGAACTATAAAAAGACGAAAAGGGTGCAAGAGATAAAACTGACTCAATAGAAGAATTTTACACGAGAAATATATTTTAACAAGAACAAAACTTGTGCAGGAGACGAAAGGTGTAGAACTCACAGTTGACAATCAGTGAATAATCGTCTTCGTATTGCTTTGCGAATACAGCCCACTCAGTAGACATTGCACGCATCTTCTCTGCAGGTGTGAGAGCAACTCCTCGTTGGACCAGTTGAAACATGGTTTCTTCTGTCTCCTGAGTCAATTCGTTGTACTCGTAGCAGCAGAAAAATTGATCCTGGAAGAAAGTCTTAACAGCTTGTGGAAGGATGTTGTGGTTGCTAGCGACTTCTATTTTATTGACAATTGGGTGGCTGTAATACCTGAGACCAGTCATAGTTGTTAGTCGCTATAAAATTCGTCTTAAAATCATGTAGACATACCACTTTCTCTGGGGGGTATTGCTGTCAAAGATGCCAATTTGACCAGTCATGAATTTCCAGACGGAAGTGAGTCGTTGTTTGCCATCCACACAAATCCGGCTGTACTTTTCTCTCTCTTGTCCTTCGATCTTGATCATGGTCTTCTTGACGTTGAAGATGATTGGCGGAATAAAATATCCCACTGTGTTAATGTTAGTAGAATATTTATAGGTTGTAGAGGACACGTGATACATACTCAAGATGGAGGTGATCAATAACGCAGCACGGCCTTCATCCCAGACGACTTCTCGTTGATAGTCGGGATCTAAGATAATAGCGTGACTCTCAATGCATTCTTCATTGTCAGTTTTGAGCACATATCGAAGTAGTATAAAGACATACGGTGAAGATGAAGCAAGGATCTCTTGACGATGAAAGGTTCGGCTATCTGGCGGATTTTAAAACCTAGGAGTTGTAAGCTCAAGAATGCACACGAGAGTCTTGTCAATATACCCTCGCAGACAAAGTGCCGGACTCCGTCAACATCTGCAATACCCTCATATGTCAGATCCACATACTCCACCTCATCTTCATCTTCTCCATCGACATCTTCAAACATGTCATTGGTGGTGGTAGTAGCCTCTGGCAAGCTTTTGTCAACTTTGCCGAATTCTGGCTCTGGTTCCTCTTTCTTAACACCGAGAAGGAGAGGAGCGACGGTAGAGGTTTTTGAAGCAACATCTGGATCATCTTTGACCTCTTGTTTTGGTATAGGCTTCACGACCTCGGAACTAGTGCGAGCCTCCATTTTGAAACACACTGGTTCTAATTCTCGACCTTGTGTGATCTGTAAATATTATTAGCTCGACTTCTAGGTGAAGCTGGTATGTGTAATATGCTTCAAGAACAAAAGTTTAAGCTGCAGACAGGAAAGATGAAAAGTAGTGTACAAAGTTTGTATGAGCTTCAAAGTACAAAAGTTTAAGCTGGAGACAGGAAGGGTGTAGAGTAGTATACAAAGGTTTGAATAACGCACCAAAGGACGAAAGATTTCAGTTGGAGAGTGTTGAAAAGCGGTTGCATGAAGCTTCAAAGAAAAAAGAATCCGAGTTGAAGAAAGGAAGCGGGAAGCGTAGTCTCGCTCAAAATGTAACGCACGCTTTATTAGTCTCGACACGTCTTCAGAATTCCGGAAGGCACTAGAAAACCATTGGAGAGCCAATATTATCGACACGAAAAAATATCCATAAAACTCCACAATGCAATTACACTAATCGATGGTGTACATCGATTACGAAGACTCTGAGCACAAGATTTTACCAGCTTTGATATACTATCAAGGCAGACATACGGATTTCCATAAAAGAAGAGCAAATAGCAAGACATCTGAGCGCCAATAGACCACCATATAGCTGTAGGAGGTACACTTGAACGTTTAAAGTGAAGAGCATAACTACCGTCGTAATGCTCTTCAATGCCCCAGAAGTTAGGCAAAACGCCCCGCAGCCCAAGCAAAAAGAAACACAATAAATAAACTTCACAAACTAGGCAAACACCGAATCTCAGAATTTTCAAACTCAATAATTTCAATACTGCAAACAATACGCAGCAGAACTATTCATGCAACGTGGTTCTTCAACCCCTCCAAAAACGAGTTTCGCGATGTGTCATAAAACCACAAGCAGACTCAAACTCACCTCAGCTCCCTCCCCCCTCTTTGATATATCCCTCCCTTCGATCCTCTTTCAGACCCGCAGACCGATCCACCGTGACAGAGACATGTGTGTATGCGTATTGTGCTTGTAAAATATATACCTAAATGGAAGATGTCAGGTACCGTCAGAGAAGGGTGGGCTTTTTTTCGAATCTCCCAAGCGAGTATCCGCTTTGGTGCGAGGAGGGAGTGGCAAGCTAGGCTGAATAGGGCTTAGTGCGGGGTATTTTCTTTGGGTTCCTGCAAGTAGAGAAGTGGAAATGTTTCGCTCTATTTTCTGTTTTGCGGTTGGGAATTTGATGAGATTTGGGATTTTACGGTAATGGTGAGATTTATGAAGGATGTGTATTCTGCGCGGGCTTTTGATCTGGCCCCGGTGTTGTGCTATGGGCTGTTACGGCTATTGCGATTCGCTTCGTGAGCCTTCATTGCGTATCACTATGGAATTCCAAACCATTACCCCTCTAGGAGATTCAAAATAATTCTCTCCGATGATTCATGTCTAATTTATACATATAATAGTTGGATAATCTCACTATTCGAAAAGCAAGATACAGGGAGTCATAAAATAAACTGTATTAACACCTTTAACTCCATCCAGAGCCTACTCTATTGGGTATCATCAGCGCCAGTGTAATCCGACATTCCTTCCTTGAGAACTTTTGCCAAGATAGCAGCGGCTCTTCCAGCTTCTCCTCCCTCTTTCTTGGCATTCTCCACCCCTGTTTCTACAGCAGCCAGAAATCTCTTTTGGAAAACTCTTTGTCGATCTTCTCTATCAATATACATCTCGCCCTCTTCGTCTCTTTGTGATCCAAACAGATTGAGATGTGCAAAGGCGTGTGATCTAGTAGGGATCATATATTTCTCGACATCTACCAGAGGGAACAACCCTGAATTGTTGCTCACAACCTGAACGTCCTCTTCCTCGACGAGCCCCGCTTTCAAGAATGATGCGAGGACAAGCAGTTGTTTTGGAAATGCTTTCCCAGTTTTCCCAAAAGATACTTTGCTTGCCGAAGTCCACTTGCTGCTCCCACTACTGCTCACCCAGCCCATCATACTCATGAAGCTTTTGAGAGTTTTGACCCAGCCGCCTGGACAAGACACCACATCCTCCTTTGCGCTCTCGAGCAGCCATTCAAGAACCGTCAAGGCGTCTATTCTGATTTCTGCTGCAAGATGAGTCATTCCGGCTCTGACATACAGTAAGGCGGATTCAGCACGATCTCCTATGTCTGATGTGGGGAGCAGACGGAGGAATTTGAGAAGCTGAGAGCGGACTGACGCGGATCCATCTAGGATCAGGGGAAGTAGTTTAGGGAGAAGGATGGGAACTGGAAGAGGTAGTGCCCGGTTTACTGGAGCGGAGGATAGCTGGGTGGTGAGGAAAGAAAGTGCATCTCGGCGTTGAGTGTCTGATTTTGACGATGATGCCAAAGATAGATAGTGAGAGAATTGGGAGATGACGGAAGGTGCAGTAACCGAAAGTGACTGCTGATTGACAACAATTGCTGTGTCTTGTGTGAGCTTGTCTCCCAAGAGAAGTAGTGTATATCAAGAAAAGAACTTGAAAGTAAGAGGGAGAACTTCGGCAGAGCAGGGGCTTCAGATGTTGTGATTGAAAGAAATCTTGAACCCAAATGTATCTAAGGAGACGTGGAAGAGGATTACACATACATTTTGCTTTAAAACTTGTATCTGTGAAATTGTCTGGTTTTACCTTTGTTTTTCCGACCTTGAGCTTGGGTTTCTGTGTACCATAGTCAGTTTTGCAAACGTGGATTCATGGCTAATGTTGCGAGCGTGGGTTGGGTGCGGTGAATATTTAAAGCGCAGGCGTACTTGGAAGTCCTTCTTCTTCTCTTTCTTTTTCCTCACACTTGAACCCATAATCCAATTTCGTCCAAACCACAACAAACCAAGAACACCCTTGACTTGCGACGTTGAACGAAAGAAAAATGGCAGCAATCGTGACCGAAATTGAAAACTACGATCATATCTTCGACGAGATGTTGGTAAGCGACAGTTTTTTTTATATTTTCGTCCGCACTAATGATGACCCGGGCCGAACTCTCGCCTAAGATTATCCGAATCCCGACGCTAACGAATCATCCCTCACAGGGCGAGCGTCCATATTCCATGTACTTTGACTACTTATTCCTCAATGTCCAGGACCCAGAAGAGGTAATCGGACGCCTCATTCGCAAGAATGTCGACTTCGCTACCCTCGATGAGCTCCTCATCAGTACGTATACCTCCGCCCTCTCAGTTCCCGTCTCTCTTTTGACGAGAAGGTTATACTGATTCACTTTTACCTTCAGTCGAAACCCCCGGCCGCATCTTCTTTTGGTGCTGGTACCGACCTCGTGGAACGATTATCTTCTAAGCCGGGTGTCATCGCAACCATGATTCTGGATCGTACGTCGAATTTGTTACTATCCTCCACGGGGTCTTTGCCTACTTCTGTTTCTGCTAGCGCCAAAAGCTCGAGTTCGAACGAGTCAAGCGATGCTTCCAACTCGACAAACGACTTCGCTGCTATGGTCTGCCGTTATGTCGAATCTGCTGGGGGTTTAGTAGAGGCAATGGATTCCGAGGTGAGGAGATTGCCGTTCCTCCTTGCACGGCTGAAAAGTAAGCTGACTGTATAAAATTAGGATGGCTTGAAGCTTCTCCGACTACGAACTAAGAGACATGAGCTTGTTGTTGTCCCCGATGCGAAATTCCTCTTTGTTGTCGTTCACGACGTTTCTACATGACATACGGTTGTTGCGTCGGTTAGGGCGTTTGCTTTTCTTTACATGGATTGGTTTTCACTGCTTTATGGGGGATGGAGGGATGATAGCATGGATCAGACCTCGAGGCCCGCGGCGTTTGATCATGCATTTTCGTTCGGATTGTAGCTGCTTCTGATTCAAAAGGCATCTTACTCATACTATGAAGGCGTTGGGTGTTATTGTCAATGCGTTATACCCAAGCATCGACTGAAGTCTGGCCAAATTGACTGAAAAGATACATACGATGAGATAATAAATGGTTCTTCTCCGGTCAAAAAGGACGGCACAGCCGTGTCACATCATATTTTGGTCGAGTTTCACATCCCCCATTCCCCCATTTGCCCATTTGCCCATTCCTTTCGACTATTAACCCTCCCCCAATGGTGACCTGAGATCTACGAAGGGGTCCCGTAGGGCATTGACTACCGGGATATCTAATTTGGCCCGCACCCAATGACATTGTGGACGAGGCGTTCTGGAAGACCGAGGCTGAAGGGCAGTTACTCTAGTCAGGCCTAAAATAACGAGATTCTTTCGACCAGCGGCGGGTGCGGACTGCCAGCTGCAGGCACTAAAGTCTCACTGTTTACATGAATTTAGCCTTTTTCTTGTTTGGTCGAGATCAATTTGGATTCCGACATGGACAGGTAAGACGTCGGACCGGGCATTATTCCCATTATTCCCAAAATTGCAGATAATTGAAATGACTCGGGGCCGATGTTACATTGAAATGATTCGAGTTTATGCCCGCGTGTGCGCAACAACGGTTCGACTCTTCTTCCTCTCACCTTCCAGGCAGGTGAGTTAAGAATGGAATGGAATGGAATGAAACAAGTATTTTGGGATGAAACCAGCACCGACACCATCTCTTCGCGACGGAGGGCCTGTCCGGCATTAGTGAGGATGCTGGAACCAGATCTGGGCCGCCTGGCTGCGGAGATTCTCCTCTCCCGTACATGTATGTACTGTACATGTACGTACTGTACTGTACGGTATCCCATCCCCATCCTCTATCTGGACTGGGCCTGCCAGGGATGCTGACGCTGAGTGGAACATGGCGTTCGGCAGAGACGCAACGTCATGTCGCATACTGTACTGTAGCAGGGACAGTAGTGCGAAGTAGGTAGAGTAGAGTAATCGTGTTGCGACGCGACGGTTTACAGGGCTGGAACAACCCACGTTATCCTCGTTATCCGCGTGCCAATATTCCACCTCCACCTCCACCTCCAACTCTGCGCCGAGGTGCAGTGCGGGCCAACCTGTTTGTTAGTAAAGTATAATATCTGGCCCTTCGAGCAGGGAACCGGAAACAGATTCAGAGGCCCGCCGCCCTCTTACCAATCTTCCGAGCCCATGATGACCGATTGTATTTCCTTATCACTGTTGCTCTAACTAGTCAGGTTATGGTGACTTAGCTGCTACTTGCTTGCTTTGCCCACTTACCTGCTTCTTTGCTTGCTTGCTTCTTCTTCTTCTATGCTTTCTTTTTCGCACATGTCCAATTGCCGCAGATCTGATGACCAGTGGTTTTGGCTGTTCCAGTGCCGTGGTGTGTGTTGCCCTGCAAGATGCCGTCCTTTTCGTTCTTGAAATCGCCTAAGAAGAAGAGTCTCCAGAGTGACGGCAATGCCGGCGCCGTTGACGTGGGTCTCAACCTCGCGGTCGAGAATGACCATGAGTATGTACATAGTAATGGCACTGGGAATGGGAATGAGACCGAGGAGAAGGAGCAACGGCGGCACTCCAAGCGCGACTACTTTCGCAATTTGCTGAAGAGATCCAGCCTCAATTCCGATTCCAAGTCAAGCCGCCGGACAAGTGATCAGTCCACGGTATGACAGCCCCGATTTTTATATCTCCCCCATTTACTGTACTGTACTTCACTGTACGGTACTGGACTGCACTGTGCTATACTATACGGCCCGGCCGTGAACTATCTACCACTTGAAGATTTTTGTTTTCTTTATTATCTTTAAACGCAAAAGCATTGCCCGCTGACGATCTGCAATAGATATCCCATAGCTTGCATCCCTCCCTCAAGTCGCCGCCAATGTCACCCGTTAACAAACCACTTCCTCCTCCCCCTCCTCCTGGCACAGAGCCCGAACCCGTTCCTGCAAAAGGTCCGGCGAAAGCTCCTCTAAAACTCGACCGAATAATATCTCCACTCTCCCTCGACGACTTACACGGTATCTTCTCAGGAGCTCCGCAGTTCTTTGCTCGATCAGAAGGCCATAATACAGGTGCCCCGCACCCATCGGTGGCTTATCCTTGGGACTTGGAAGTGAAGATACGAGATTTGGGTGACCATATACAGATACAAGATGAGGCCTGGGGCACTGTCACAGCATGGCCGCATGTTACTTCTCAAGTCAGTCAGAACCCGGAGGTATCAGAGAAGTATCACGAAAAGCAGAGAGCGCATTTTCTACCGAGGTGTAGAGAGCGGCCTAGCATGCTGAGTATGCAAGGTATAGAAAGAGGGACAATTGGATATCAGGCAGCGTTGGAGATGGGCGTCGCGGATGCGCTTCAAATACCTAGTGATGAGAGCCCCGAAGCAGTATCTAATCATCGGACGATTTTCCTCAATGGTAAAGACGGGCTGCGGCCCGTTACTGATTCCACGCTTATCGATCGGCTTATTGCTGTTAGCGAGGTGTACCACGAGGATCCCCTGAAAAATCAGCGGCCGACAGTGCAGCTTTACACGGAACTGTTCACCCAGATCCTCTTCCCTCCGTCCAGGGTGACAGATTTGGACGACCCCTACAGCCTCCAGGTTCAAATCGAGTCCTTAGTCAACGTTTTGGCAGCCCCGATAGTCTGGGTGGACTTCAGTTTGGTCGAATGGCGCATTAGACTAGGCCAAATTATCTGGGGAGCCGTTGCTGATGTGGAACAAGAAGATGAGATTGCTGTCAATAATGAGGTGATACATGAACCTGGTACTCAAAAATATTGGTTACTGCTCCAGGTCCTATTAGGTTGTGAGTTACTGGTGCGCCTTGATGCTCTTTCTGTAGACATAGACCGTGGCACACAGTTTGCGAAGCCGACAGATATCGCGCGTTTCGAGAAAGACGCTACTTTTCAAGTCAGATGGACCTTAATATTGGCACGAGTTTGGATTGAAAACATGAAGATTGACGTAGCTCCAGAGGCAGCGGCAGAGAAGAAATCGGGAGGATGGCTAACAACGTTGACTGGTGCATCAGGAGACAAAGCCAAGTCCAACGAGGCTTTCAGCAATTTTCACTTTCACGGTAGGCACCAGACCCGGCAGCTGTGTGGTCTGTTGCACTTTGCTCGCAAGTTGGACTGGCCCAATCTAGAGAATCTAAAAGCCAAAGTTGCAGCCGATGGAATTACCATTTCGGACAGCATTCAGAACACTCCAATTGGAACCCCTCTTACAATGGCCACCCAGCGATCTTCTTACTTTCAAGCAAAGCGACCAGGCATACGTCGAGCTTTATCGGAACAGAATGGCATTTCGGCCATCATACATCCTGCCGGATGGCTTTCAAATTCATTTATTAGTGGATTGATATTGCCTGGTGAGGCGATGAGCCATTTTCTTATGTCAACCGTGTTAGAGAACGATCCTTTAGCACTCGCCAAGTTGGGTGAAGAAGTGAATCTATATGGGGGATTTATCCTGGGAGAAAAGAGCTTTTGGAGTACCTACTGTTTAGTGGGGAGAATCTTGGCTGCCAGGAAAGGCGCTTCGGAATGCATGGGATGGGTGTCTTCAGATGTCATCCCACGAGGTGTTGGTGAAGGCTGGGTTGATATTGAGGTAGACTTGAGTATACAAGATGGTGAGTCTTTACATATTCCACATGCCCCATGGATTGGATTTGTTAGCTAATGTCAGAATCACAGATCCAAATAAGAAGTCAACCAAGGCGCGACTTTGGCACAAACAAGCAATCGAACATGATAGCAACGTGATTGGTGGAGCAGACTATACCTCCATCTTGCCAGGGGATTTTATTCTTCCGTCTGATGAATCTACCCAGCCGCCTTTGGCAGTGAACCTGGAGTCCTTAGATCTCTTCGTAGCAACGGATTTAATTATAGAACCAACCGGAGATAAGCCAACTCCTGCCACAGATGGGATTGAGACACCAAAGATGGAGACCTATTCAGCCATGATGAGATTCTCAGTCCAGTCCGATAAATTGGATAAGAGAGAAATCAACGTCAGCTTAACGCATGACGTGCATTTTGTTACTGCCCAACCATGCATCCCTTCCCCTCATCTGGATATCCTCAAAACACCTACAAGCCCCGTTTTCCAAACCACTGAACATCCCCATCCAGGCTCTCCCGCACCATTTATCGGTAAGTATCCATTACTTCCTACCTCATAGCAATCCTGTAGCTAACCTACTATCCTAGGTCATCCCCTCCATAAAGCATACACATATACCAAAATCACGCTCAGCACCCTCCTCTCCTCACCACTCAGCACAAGCTTCTCTGCGCTCCTCTCCACACCTCCTCCCGCATCGACTGTGCCCTCAGGGTTAACTCACTCCACGATCCACACCACCTCCTCGACCATCCACAAAATACTCATTGTCGACTGCACAGACATCACCATGACCGACTTCCCCACCCGCCCGACCACCTCCCCCCACTCCAGGACAGGTAGGAAAGCTTACGGCACCGAAATTGAAGTCTTGGTCCGTGCCGTTTGTGCAGAGAGGGGCTGGAATGCCCTCATTAGTAGACGTGGCAGAGGCTGTCTCGCTTGCGCGGTCAGGGAGGCTGGCGCGTTGGGTTGGAGGGTTGTGGTGAGGATTGCGTAAAGGAGTGGTGAGATGGTTGAGTAAGGAGTTCAAATCAAGAAAAATTGAGCAACGGAGATTTGGAGGTGCTGAAGGCAGTTTGCGAAGATCACATTTTTTCATACTTTATACTTATGATTCATGTTAAATAGATACCCTTAGGCAGTGCACATACAATTACACTTTATGCCCTTTGGCAGATGACGAAATATTAAAACTCTTAAATTATATTACCGCCTTCTCCCTTTTTGATGGACGGAATTAATATGTTGGAATCTCGTTATTTCAAAACACCGAGTTTATTTTACAATTCCTTAGGGCAAGGCCTTACCAAGGCAAAAGTTTCTGTTTGACATCTGTGCGGGCATTGGACGTACGTGATGTGGGGGTAATATTGCCTAGCTAGCATCCTGCGGGCGGCACGGCACCTGCCTAGCTGCGCATGATCACGATAGTGAAGGAAAGTTCGTCTCTGGCTTCGCAGCGAATCATTTCACAGCTGCGCTTGTTTCCTGGAAGAAATTATAGCCTCAATGTCAGTCATTTTAGATTCTGGTAATCCGAAACCGCCTGACCAAACACCAAGTCCAATAATGGCAGGCGGGATATCGGAACGCAATCGGGAGTATGATAATTTCTACACCCCGTCGAACGATCTGTTCTACAACAGCAACGAGTATTCAAGCCTCGATCCATCCAAACAAGAAATCAGACTCTTGGAGTTGATCTCAATCAACGACGACGGATGTCTCGAAGCCAAGCTTATTAATGGTTACTTCCTTTCTTGTTCGCCTTCAAATCGTCCTAAATATTTCGCTATATCGTACTGTGCCGGCAATCCCAAAAACACCATACCTATCAATGTGAACGGCATTACCTTTTATGCATTTGCTCCCCTTGCACGCGGTATGCGACAAATATTTGAAATAGAGACGCAACATTCAAAGAATTCTATATTTATATGGGCAGATCAAATCTGTATTAATCAATCAGCCCCCATGGAACGATCTCACCAAGTGCAACAAATGCGCACCATCTATGAGAATGCAGAGGAAGTAATAGCCTACCTAGGTGAAAACGAAAATGATAAAGGCTGGGTCAGCATGGCAAACTTCTTCTTAACTTTATCTGATGAAAAGGCCATCGACTACGTCTTCGAACAACGCCGCCGTAGTTTTGAAGATAACTCTTCCGACGACTCTGTGCGGCAATTTCATTCTGACATGGCATCATTGACTAAAATGTTTAATGCTCCTTGGTGGAGCAGGGGATGGGTTTGTCAAGAAGTCGTTGTTTCTCAAAAGACCAGAGTTCTTTTTGGAAAAGAGAGTTTGCAATGGGATCTTATTGAAAAGGCCTGTATCGTATTAGCGAAAGTATATTTGCAAATCGCTGATAGGTTTTTTAATCCGGAAGACCAGAACTTACAGGCCTGGAAAGCCAACGAGTCTTTGATAAAAGAGAATCCTTCTACACATTATCCTATCATTCAACTGAGAGCACGATGGATAACAGGGACTAAATTGGGAATGGGAGGCTTACTTTACCGTACTCGTAGATTACAGGTATCAGATTCCCGAGACAAAATTTACGCCTTTCTTGGATTAGCCAGCTCCAATTACGGCATAATACCTGACTATACCGCGGACCCGGAAACTGTATATCGAGATGCCTGCAAGACAATTATACTATACGAAGGAAGTTTGGACATCTTGTCTTTCGCACGACAAACAGCGAAGAAAATCTCCACGCTTTCTTGGGTACCAGACTGGACAGCAACAGTAGCAGCCCCCATTATAGCTTACAGAACCCACTTTAAGGCTTCTGGCCAAACTTCTATCGCTGCCTCCTTTCCTCCTGATTCCGAAGGTAGACAAAATAGGATATTACGGGTTGAATGTCTTGTACTTGATCAGTTTGCTTCTGCGGATTCGATTGAAGTCGTTCGACCGTTCGAAAGTACATTGACGAGATGGCAAAAATGGGAGAATATCTCCGGGCTGTCTGCAGAGGAACCTAACCGTCTGTACTTTAATGGGGAAAGTTTGCTGCAAGCGATGAGTACGACTTCGACTCTTGATGAACAGAAGGACGAATTTGGACCACAGAATACTTCAGATGAAGAAAAAAGGCAGAGCGAAGTACATCGTGCACCTACTGTCGACCTTCAAAGCTTGAGCATCAAGGTCTACTGGGCGTTTTTCCGTTCTTCAAAGGGGTATATTGGCGTAGCTCCTTCGGAATCTCACTATCAAGACTATATATGTATCCTTCTAGGAGCATCTGTTCCGTTTATTTTACGCCAAGAAGAAGACCATTTTTCCATTGTTGGCGAAGCTTACGTTCATGGGTTTATGAAGGGAGAAGCAATCGAAATGATGAAAGAAGGAAAATTAGCCAAAACTGTCATAGACATACATTGAATGGAAAGAAACGGGATTGCTGATGACGGAAGTATCGCTGTCATTCTCTGAAAGTCGTGTATCTGCTGCCATTTAAGCGAAGCGGTTGTCATGTAAAAGAACCATCGTCATTGCCGTGCATAACAGGTTTAGAAGGGAATTGAACTTCAGGAGTGATTTGGTTTTAAGCAGGATGGAGAGAAAGGGATGAGAAAAGGCAAATGAAACAACAACAAGAAAAGAGAAGGAATATATTAAAACATAGATATCTTTTGTCACTCCCTTCGTTTTCTTTTATCTGAAACAACAGCAAAAAAACTTGTGTGTCTATGAGATCTTGTCAGGATTAACAAGCTCATGGAGTGAAATCTAACTATGCTTGAGTAATGTAGTCAACTTGTTCTACAACTGCAGGCACCAATCCAAAAGGGGGAAAAGGGGCTTCAAGCGAGAATACTGCATCGGCGAAATGATATTAGACGAGAACAAGACTACTACAAGCATATTTGCATTGCAATTCCAAAAGGCGGTATTTCAGACTGTGTAGACGCTGGCAATATTTCTTACCGTAGGTGACTGGCTCGTAGGAGATCTTAGAAAAGTTCTTGATTGACAGACTGTTAAATATGATTTGAACTAGGGCGGACTTCTATCTGAATGAACGACACACAACGCAATGAAAGCCCCCCAAAAAATTGAAAGAGTCATGATGAGAAGCTGCAATTTGATATATGAAAAGCCGAAAACCCAAAAGAAAAACCTCGGTCATAATTTCAATCTGCTCTGATACTCGACTCACCGGCCGCGTGCATTGTCCAACTTTCTAATGGAGTAAAATGCCGCTGAACATGAAAATCTTTCATTCTTAAGGCGATACTGTACGGGCAGTGGTATCCAAACCATCCCACTGGATCCCAAAAACGCCTAGCAGGTTCCTCGCGGCTACTTCGCCGGTCTCAAACGCGCCATGAACACATCCATTACCCACCTGGATACAATGCTCCCCAGCGAACTGTAAACGAGATGCTCTATGCTCGTGCAATGCGTTGACGAGTACACCCGAGTCATCACCAACTTTCTCAACACTGTAGCTTCCAAAACCGGCGAGGGGGTCTTGCGTCCAATGCGTGGTCTCGATATTCAGAAGATCAGGAAGATCCTTGTACGGTTCAGTGCGCATGAGTTTGAAAAGCGGTTCGAAGAAGGCATATAGAGTTGCAGGATCGGACATATTTTCGACACGCTGAGTTAGAGGCTCGGCGATTTGGATGCATAGTTCTTTCGTGCCGGTCATGATCCAGAGGTTGGAAGTTACAGTTGCGTATGAGAGGATGGATGTCTCATCAATCGAAGCACCAGGTTCCAAGGGCGAGGGATAGTAGATGAACTGATCGTTGTCCTTAGGCCAGAAAACCTCGGAGAATTCGATGAAAACTTTTCCGAGGGCGGCGTATGAGAAACTGTCTATTCCTGCTTGAATGGATGATGGGAGTGGCGGCGAGAATGATATCATTTTGTGACGGAGGCATCCAAGAGGAACTGTGACGACTACGGCATCGGCCGTAAAGGTTGAGTTCTGTGACCTTACGGTGATAGAACGATCCTCAGTTCCCCACGAAATATCCTTTACGACTTCACCCAGGCGAAGTATCTTCAAGTCTTTGAGAAGGGGTTGAGCAGTCCAGTTGATGATTTTATCATAGCCACCTTTCATGTAGAGATTACGCTCCGTCATGAAATAGCTCAAATGTTTTGACGAAGCTTCTTCGACAGAAGTACCTATCCATAACTCAACCTCACGAGTGGCTTGCGGGGCCCATTTTCGCTCTGAGGGAGTGATAAGTGGGTGTTTCTCAACAAATTCATCGACAAATTCTTTGACGGCACGATCAGGTGCATCTGGATGCTCAGTGTAGTACCACTCAAGATAGTCCGCGAACTCATCAGCCACTTTCTTGGCTTTGAATTGGGATCCGGCCCTTCCATCCCGAGTATAATACAGCGGAGTTCCATCGTCATAGTAGTACTCAATACCAAGCTTTGGGATTAATTGTACGAGCTTGTTCTGGGACGTTTCGTGCATCCATGCCGCCCCTAAATACACATGTGAGTATACCCTTGCCAGGGAGAGGATAAACAACCCACATTGTGTGGTCGAGCACGTGTGCTCAACCACCCACAATTGAAGATATTGTCTAGTCTAGGTTAATTTACCAATGTCTCGGGCAGATCTTCCGTCTCTTCTACTGGTACAGATTCTGCCTCCAATACGATCTGCTCGTCCTTCGAGAACGGTGACGCTTACTCCGTGACGCCGGAGAACAGATGCAGCACGCAAGCCGGATATACCAGCTCCGACTACGATCACATGGTGCTGTCTTTTGGGATATATGGCAGCGGGCTTCTCAAGTTTGGCATGAGTGGGCAGATTCATGGACGGAGCGGCTGGCTTTGGGATTGTCGAAATTACTCCGTTTGGATTTCGATGACGGTTTATTTCGTTTGGATTTAGAGCGCCAGGAGCTGATATGAATAGCGTCGACATAGTGACTCAACATCTGCGTACGTTATGAGAGATTTGATCTAGATAGGTTGGTATGAAAGCAGAATTTCAGGTTGTGCGAGTTCAGACTCGACTTGGACAAGCTGTGACTGGCTTGAATATGAGAGAAATGGGAGTCAAATGACCGAATCAATATTTCTAGATACCCAGTAAATCCAAAACTTGATGTGTTGGTGAATAGGAAAAGGGAAAAGAAGACGAAAGGGGCGGGGCGGATGAGGTTGAAGATAAAATAGCTGGTGCTGTGAAGGGCCTCAGGCTTCCAACCACTAGTCATGTTACAAACCGCCCGCTGCGTCAAGTTACATACTCCGTACATGATACCCGCACAAGAAGCAGGGCAACACTGATGATCACTTGATCCGCCACTCGCCCAGTCACCCACTTGGTTCCTGACACGCGGCGAACAAAGGCCCTTCTAGAAACTCGGCCATTGGGGGGAACGAATGGCCGGCAGCCGCGGGAATGCGTGCAGTCAAGCCCTTATATCTACAGGCTCGGAACGACGCCCTCTTATCAGCGAACTCTCACTTTCGGGAGGTGTATCCTGCCGGAGTACAGAGTTTCCAGTGGGCACATGGGGGTAGCGGCCTGGCCTGGGAAGCTGCAGGAGCTGCACAAGTCAACCGAAGTCGGATGATGCGGGATTCGAATAGGGATCTCCCGAGACAGGTTGTCGATACCTGCTCTACTCGGACTGTTTCAACTCGGAATATTGGAGATGGCTAAAACAAGCTTGTTTTCGAGAGATTTTGAAGTCCGGCTTGCTGTACTACCGTTACACAGTTTTAGGATTTGGGAATAAATTGGACAGGGAGTGATCAGTGTGCAAGCCCCTAGATGACTAGATTAGAAGCCCGTGTCCACGGTCTTTGGACAGGGCCAAGCGGCCGATGTAACCAACAGATATCCGAGATAAGGGATTACCCCTCATTCACTATTTTCACTGGTTGTGTTTCTCTTTCTATTTTCAAGCGAAGGTATTCTGACGACATTCCCTTGGCCTTAGTTCCCAACAGGAGTTTCTACATATTAATATATCAGAAATGTCCATCGGAGATCTTTGGCTGCCGTTATTACGGCCTTTATTTTCGCATAGTGTCTTATACTATTTTTCTATTCAAAGAATACTTTGTATTACTCATAATGAGACCGTGGAAGTATTGCAGAGCAGGTGACTAAGCCTGCCAAACGCTAAGCATCATGCTTGGCTATATGCAAGGTCTCGTGCAGGCAAGGATTTCCCTTTCATTATTTATTCTGGTCCATCTGCTTAAGAATTCATTTCTTCTATAATGGCGGAATATGCCGCGGAATCAAATCGTCTGTGGCTACAAACCTTGAGTCTAGAAGAACATCTCGATATTTGGCATGCCATGTACTCAGATGCACGATTATTTCAGTAGGAATTGTGTCCTCTGCTTGACAATTCAGCTGTGATTGATTCGTCTTGCAGAAACCATGTCCCAACCACAAGTATTGCCGAATCTAAGAGTCTCATGGAGAAAAAATTACCAACAGAGGAAAAACCAAATTTTGCCATCTTATTACGGCCAGGGAGTTCTGGAAATTCCGATCGGAAGCCCGAAGTTATAGGAGTTATTGGTATTCCGCATCTTAAGGACGATGAAATGGCTGCCGAAGTGGGATACATTCTTCATCCCGACTACTGGGGCCGTGGATATGCATCAGAGGCATTGGTTCTGCTCGTAAACCTGTACTGGGCGATGAAAGGTACCCAAATTCATTATTTATCATCTGTTCAGTAATTTCTTTGTAGTGTCTGAGACATAAAAATTTTCTTTTCTAAGAGAAGGACTTGAAGTTGAGAGGCGGATAGGAAAACACCAAAAGGACAGACTCATCGCACTCACTGAGCCATACAACAAATCTAGCGAAAGAGTCTTGGAGAAAGCTGGATTTCAAAGGGGTGAGTTGTTGAAAGAAGGATTTGAAGTTACGAACCGTACGTCGGGTATGAAAGAGTGGAAAGCAGTGACGCATTGGCGGTTGGAACGCCCACGACTGTGAAGTTGGAAATAAAAAGGAATGCGGTCATCTTGAAATTAAATATAATCTTCTTTGCTGGGTCAACATATTGAAAACTATCTCTACCGCTGAAGAGGTAGGAAAATTAGGATGATGTGGTATGACTCATAGGAGATTTTATCCAGGTACCTACCTATCTTGATTTTCAACATTATTTGAGCTATCTATTTCGTCACTCCATTGAACGTTTCTATATAAGTTTCATAAAATAGTTGGAACTACTTCAGATTCTACATCGAGTTATGTCTACATATATGACGGAAACAGAACGCCTCTGGCTGCAAATATTAAGTGTCGAAGAACATTTTGACGATTGCCATCTCATCAACACCAGTTATCTCTCAAATATATGGTCGTAAGTCCTAAGCTCGCAAAAGGCCACTTTCAAAATTCCTTCTCACGCTGCCATACACTACTAGGACCAAGAGACCCTTCACAGAGCCACAGCAAACTCTACAATTGATGCAAGCGAGCACGCCCACTCGGGAGAAACCCTGGAACTAGCTCTGGGCCATCCTTCTTAAACCACAGTATGCAGGAGGAGCAAGCGGAACGCCGAAGCCGCGAATGATCGGCATGATGGAAATCGTCCGCAAGGCCGAAATCGCCTACAAACTGCACTCGGATTTCTGGAGAAAGGGATACATGAGCGAAGCTCTCAAAGCGTTCATAGAAATGTGGTGGACGCTGGAATGTACGCCTTTTTAAAACTCTTTCTTTTCTCTTAGATTTCGGATTTAATAGAGGATCGAACACTTGGCCCCTTCCCCTTTTCCTTTTGGCTTCTGGGCTGGAAACTAGGTTCTAACATTCTCAATTCTCCCCATTTAGCGTCCAGAGTATATGACCGCCTGCTTGCTGGCGCGGACCCGGAGAATATAGCCAGCACAAGACTTTTAGAAAAGTTTGGTTTTCGCAAAGAGGAATTGAAAAAGGATTTTTATCAGCGCTGGTACTTGGATGGTAAGGAATGCGACTTGCAGTGCTTTTCTCTCAATAGACCTCAGGCACTCAAGGTTTGATATATTTTCTCTGGCGTCTTCTTTTGTAGGGTGTGGAGTTTGGAGTTTGGAGTAGGGTTAAATGAGAAAATCTTTGATTTTTCAGCTTCCTTTTGGCTTGTGGTGCCTAGGGATATATAGAGAGAAGAAGAACCCGATTGAAAAGAAATCTGTTTTATTGTACTTGTGCTAAGGTTTAGATTTACTCCTCCCTCCATATATGAGACATTAAAGTGTAGACAATACAGGCCGCTAAGGCGTTCACAGATTCCATCCCTAAGTTCAAACCAAATTTGTACACTTGATCCAATTCTGTATCCGTAAACGCCGATGCATGCGATTATAATTAAAAGATTTGCTCCTTTCTCAAGCTACTTGCTTTCTTCTTTCCTGCAGAAATTCCCCAGTCACCGGTCCTCACCTGTTCCAGCCTTCTGCTCAGCGTAGAATATTGCTTTGCTATGCCTAGATTAGGGAGATTCTCCCAGTCCAGCTTTTCTTCTCCATCCCATTCATCTGCACTCTGATTCGACGGTGCATGTTTGGCTAGAGATTTTGCTTCGAGCGCTCTCATCCGCTCGATTGCATCCATCATAACTTCCCAGCTTTCAACCACGCCCTTGCTTGCCTTATAACCGCAATCGCAGTCACACCCTCCGGGACAGTCGGTATAGCCATCTGCATGGTATTGAGATAAACAATGCTGGTGGGCCGCGCAGCCGCAAGATAGACACGGCGAGAAGACCCCGCTGAGGGCTTCCATACAGATTGTGCATCGAAGCTGGTGTTGGTTGAATTTGCAGCGTTCGCAACGGCCAGCAGCACCACCCCCGATATTAGAGCTCAGTGGCTCTAGACGTGATTCGTGTATCAGACAGTAACCCGTAACATCGAGGCCTTGGTCAGCAGAAGAGGCAAGAGAATAAGGATCCTTTCTGCCGAGCACAATTTGAGAAGTAGGTGTGGTATCGTGAGCTATCTTTTCGCCATCGGTTGTCGGGATAGAAGCAACGAAAGACGCATCGTTAGGAACTTCAATATCAGAAAAATGATCCTCAAGTCCATTGAACTTCAAGATTTCGAGTCTTGCAAGTGGTTGGCCCCACATGTAAAGGAGCTCAGCATACGCACTCCGATAGCTCGCATAAAGTGAAGTATGCCTCGTATCTAACAGAGGAGTGTTCATACAACCTTCGTCATCAAATGCATTCTGATTTGACATTGTTACATTTATCCCTATGCAAGCTGCTGCCGTCGAATCCAGTCTCATACCTTCATCGTCAGAGTAGGAAGATCTTGCTGAAATTTCTTGTTCCTTAACACTCCCAAGGACCGTCGTATTGCCCCATGTGATAGTGCTTGGTGCAAGCGAGCTCAGCATGTTCTCAACTGGACTTGGACGTTTACGACTTGGCTGAGGATTCGGTGGTGATGATGACGACGTCATGGTGAATGGACGAGAAAAGCTGGCAGCAAACGTAGAGGCCAAGCTGGAGGAGTTAGCTCGACGAAAGCCACGCGGGTTTTCTGGAGATGTAGATAGGCTTTGCGTTTGCTGATTTAAATACTCGGAGCTGGCACGATTCGATCTTAAAGGTGGTGTTTCGCCACATGAATATGATGCAGATGCAGGATCACTTTCCCATGGCCCATTTGATGACCCAACAGAGCCATAGAAACCAGAAGGCGTCTGCGCCAGTCTTGGGGTGGAAATGGCCGAGTGTGTTGGAGTCCTCTGGTACATGCTCAGTACAGCCGCATCTGTAGGAAAATAGTCAAGTGAGAATGCAGGTGTCTTCATCGAGAGTGGCGTCTGGGGTTGAGACATGTGTAGTTCGGCATGAGAAACGGCATCCTGGGCAACAGGCTCATTGAATATACAAGAAAGCATTGCTAACATTTGAATATCTGCAAGCTTTTCAAAATGAACAAACAAATCGGCGATCAACTGCCTGGCGAGCGGGCTATTCCCCCATTTCACTCGACCAGACAAGCTGCTCTGATGACGGTGAATATCGTAGGAAACATCAATTCCGCTATCAGAGCCACTGCTGCTACGGCTTCGTCTAATAGCATCCTTGGCAATGACCAGGATTGGTTCTCGGCGATGTGCCTGTCCAAATATTTCGAGAGGAATCTCGTTGTGGAGGAGCAATGCCGCGTATCTCCACACATCGGCAAGGTCTTTGTACCCGTATTTTTCGGCTGTATGAGCATTATGACCACAGACATCGGGGCCGCTCCCAAAAATAGCATACTCACGTGCAAGTTCGGCTTTTGAAGGGAGAAGGTCGCTGATTAGATGGATCGAGATGATGTTCTTCGGCTTCAAAGGTTTTGATCTACCTAACCCTGTTCCTGTACCAGTCCCCGTGCCAGTGCCAGTTCCTGTTCCGACTGTACTCGATTTTTGAGATTGAAGAGTAGGTGATCCTTTTCTATACTGTCGGCGGCCAGAGCGGCGGAAATATTCGGCCATTGGGAATCGAGCAATACGGAATTGCTCCGAATCCGAATCCGTTGAGGAAGAGCCATCTGAATCATCAGATCCTTCCGAGTCTGATTTGATCTCAGAGGCAAGAGACATTGTTTTGTTTCGCGGAACAGGAGAGCTATTTTGTTGTAGACGGCCAAAGGTTTCAAAAATAGGCTCTCCCTTTGAGCGAGCATTATTTTTAGCAACTAGAGTCTCAAGTAGGGACTTTACTTTGTCTTCTTTGGGCGGGAAAAAGCATGCCAGTTTTCCATTTGGCGAAAATCTAGCTCCACAATATTTCGGCAGTGGAACATTTGCGTTTCGGTTCACCGGTGTAAGCATATCAGCATTTGCACTGGACTCAAGTTCCTGAGACATCATTGCTGATGCGCCTGCTGGGATATCGCCATTTTCCTCATCACTTGAGCTTTCGTCGGCAAGGGCATCCATGTCATCGTCGATATCTCCAACATCTTTGAAAAAAGTCGTGCTAGTCTCAAGATCAACTTCTCCTAGAAGATAACAGAGAGTAGCCTCCAGACATCCTTGCCGGCGGGTGACAAAACCGGCAGCAATCTGTTGTACTTCTCTCTTTAATTTCTGGTAGACCTCATCCAGCATGAGGTTGGTTTTACCTATGCTGAAACTCGGCGCTTTCGACTCTGGATACTGCTCTGGGAATGTGATGGTGACTCTAATGTATATGCTACTACTGTCATCGCCCCACGGACCATTCATAGAGGCAATCACGGTCCGCTTGTCCATATTGACATCTTCAAACTTAATCTTGGGCAATTGGCTATCAATCCGAATAATTTCGTCGTGCAAACTTTCAGGAGAATCCCAGTCTCCATCTTCTTCAAATTCGGGATTTAAGAGAGACAATCTTCTGGAAGTTGGCCGCTTTTGTGGTGTTGACGGGTCTTCATGTTTGGTAAACTTTATGCCACTCATCCACCCGATTTGGTTCTGATTCTCATCGTCCATCTTCGAAGTCTTACCTCTAGGTTTCATAGCGGGAGCTCGCATCATCATGTGAGTTCGATTGGTATGAGAAATATTCATCTTTTTCATACCGGCACTCAAGGCGCTGACTTTGAGTCCTGAGCTGGTAGGGCGCGGGCCAGTGATAGTGGCAACTTTCTTTTCTGGTGAAGAGTTTTCGATGTTTCGAAATGTTTTGTAAACTGCGCCTTTGCGCGTTACATTCAATTTCTTCCGAACTTGGCTTCCTTTAACGTAGCCCACACTCTCTAATGCGTTTACGTCTACCTGTTGCAGACGTAGCTGATTGTCTTCCCCCCAGGACACCAACTGAAATTCCCGATTGTCGACACCTTCATCCGTAATACCACCTCTACTTCGCCACAAGAATTCTTTGACCTTGTGGTTCCCGTGCCCAGGGAACGTGGCGACTTCAGGGGAGTGGGAGTCCTTCTCATCCCCTTCGACAAGACGGCGGTCGTAGAGATGTAGAGTTCCCGGAGTATCTTGAGGCATTGCTAGTACACCCCAACCGAAAGGGGTGTGGCGGGCTCTCCAGACAGGAAAATCTGTTCGAATGATCCGTTCCGGCTCATCCAAATCGTTGCCATAATCCCAGAATTTGATGCTCTTGTCTAATGAGCAAGTCACGACCCCTGTAGCTCTGGTTCTGTTCCAATCTAGACCGTAGATCTTCGATTCATGTGCATTTATAGATCTCAGAGGTGCAGCACCTTTTCGATCATCCCAAATGCGCAACCATCGATCGTGAGAGGAGCCTAGGATGTGAGAATCTTGGCGGTTATATTTGACTTGTGTAGCTCCACCAAACCAGTCACAGAATGTGAGCACCGGTTGCCTGGGTCGGCGTAAGTCCCAGCAATGTACATATCCATCCACAGCACATGTCGCAAGAATATCCGGGTGGTGAGCCGAAAAGTTTATATCAGTTATCGCCCTTGTATGCCCATGCAGCGTGTGTTCGATAGCGCCTTTGGGAGCATCCTCTTGCATATTTAAGTTCCATACCAATGCCTTTTGGTTTGCAGAGCTCACCACCCAGTAGTCCCGAGCCGCAAAAGGAGACCATTGGACATCTGCAACAAGCCAGGGAAGTCCGTGTCGAAGATGGCGAGGAGGATTCAGAGGGGAGTCCAGGTCGATGATGTCAAGTCCATCAGTCCTATAATCATTTATCAGTTAGATTATCACCCAGAAATAGGACAATAACGAGAGCACTGACGAGGCAAGGGCAACATCTCGCCCTGAAGGTGAGATTGTTGCAGACCCAACTTTGCGCTTGACATGGATTTCTACATCTCTTTCAAACGTGGTACTATCAAATGCCGACTTAATAGTCTTTCCTTTCCTCGACTCCTCCGTCATGGCGGCAGAACAGCTTTCGTATCATCCTAAAGCCCCAGATGTAAAACCATGCTAGATATTCGTACAGTCCCTGGAATCAATCGGATTACTGTAAGATGCCGCCTTGCATGGTGCTATCAGAATCCCATAAACGAGCTGTATCTAAGCAAATACAGCAAGAAGCGCCGTTGGCGACTAAAAATTAATAATTATATATGAAGAAACACGTCGTATAGTTAGTTCACGGATTAGGATGACCATGAAGATGGACTCGACCCTGATGGGATTCTGTTTTCGGTTAGCGTCGACGGCAGTTGCCGTCTTTCACGAATCTACAGTATCGCGGCACGGCCTTGTAAGCCATGTTCAGCTTCGACATAAATCAATAGATTCCTATAGAATTACTGGAATGTTTGTTGAAACAGATTTCTCACAAAGTGAATTGTGATCGTCAGGCTGTCTATTTTTAATCTTCGGCTCCTTGAAACTCCAACCCTTCCTTCCAGAATAGCTCCCTTGACGTTTTAACCTCCCCTCTCACACACTCGAAGCTGAGCAACTCTCCATTTGGCTCTAACTTCGCAACACTCAGCATCGATATTAAGCTTCTGGACCTGTTTAATAGCATCCCTCTGGCTATCTCTATAAGCATATACCCTGGTGTGCGGAGACTGCAGTGCGGCTAGTTTATCATGGCGTTGCCTAAAAGAATCATCAAGGAGACGGAGCGGCTGATCGCAGAACCGTAAGGATCATGTTTTTTGCCTTGCAGATGTTCCTTCGTTAATATCATTTTTCTGCAGTGTCCCGGGTATCAGCGCAGTTCCACATGAAGATAACTTGAGGTATTTTGATGTCTCAATACACGGACCGGCGCAATCGCCATACGAAGGCGAGATATCCCCGGAGCTTCGCGTATCCACTGTATAATAACGTTTCTGCAGGAGGCATATTCAAACTAGAACTCTTCTTGCCAGACGATTACCCCATGACGCCTCCCAAGATTCGCTTTCTCACCAAGATCTATCACCCGAATATTGACAAGCTGGGTCGGATCTGTTTGGATGTCCTCAAAAGTATGACTCTTACCAAACCCTCACTCCGTATACTTTTGTATCTGATGAAATAAATTTATAGGTAATTGGTCACCAGCTCTCCAAATCCGAACCATCCTTCTCTCAATCCAAGCACTCCTCGGGGCTCCAAATCCAGATGACCCGCTAGCTCCCGAGGTGGCGAAACGATGGAAGGACGATGAACAAGCTGCTATCGCAACAGCTAAAGAATGGACAAGGACCCACGCCATGACCTAGCCCATCGTGACCAAGGTTGAAGAACTACTATGGTGACAGAAAACGATGATATGAGATAAATATGAGCGACGAGGAGCCAGATTCGCGAATTAAGGAATGCAATACGGTTAGTTGAGATGCTGAATGATGATTAGGTTTCTGTTTGGCGCCGGAGCTCTTGAGGACTGCTTCTTTGCTATAGAATTCTAGGAGAATTAGCATTGTGGACCAGCAATGGAACCATCTTTGAAATCCAGTCTATGCGATGTTCTTGTTTCACTTATGCTTCATTTCTCTGGCCATCTTTGCTGTCGAAGTATACCCCGCTTTGCACCCCACTAAGCCATCTCCGAACTTGACGCATGGGAGATATATACTGCATAAATGATAATGATGCTAGCCTTTTTCAGAACATCGCTATGCATCCAAGATTGATTTTCTCTAGTTTAAGAGAAATCTCACTATAAAGTCTGATATAGCGGGGCAATAGGCACGTGACAAAGACCCTTATCATTTGTTTCATATGCCAAAGTCTTCAGGGTTCTGAAGATCCTTGTTTTACACTATCGCCAGCCAGCCACAATACTACTATCTTTATAAATGATACTTACGGGATATTTCTACTTTTGCAGCTATAAAAACGCATCTACAGAATTAGAGCTATATCTTGTATTCTCGGCAAGCGAATCCAACCTTCCCTCCTTAGTTTAGATTCGCCATACAGAGGCTCCCCTTTACATCTTGAGTACCCAACCTTGTCATCTAATGTACGAGAGTGCTTGCCTACGGCTCGCATGGTGCCTCCGAAAAAATAACATGTGATCAGCAATCCTCTATCCCTTTCTCTTTTGTCTGTCTCCACTTAAGTCATCACTGTCTATGAACTACGCTCATTGCCGTCCTTCTGATCCTAGTCTTTCGACGTTTGTAAGTTCGCCATCTACAGCCTATAATAAACTATATTTCGGAGTGATATCGGCTTTTTAATGAATCTCAAAGATTCGCTCTTGCAACTTGCCCTCCTTGAGTTGTTCAGCAGCCTCTCCGTCCATTAGCCCAAGGACAAAACAAACAGAAACGTGCTGAAACCAGTCTTGTTGTCTCCTCAAAAGTACAGGCTTTGGACAGCCAGCTAGTACGCTTACAATATCACCTTCTTTGATTCCCGGTGGCCCAATACCTAGATATCCCTTTTGAGTGTGAAAAAATCTCCAATATTCTTCATTCTCACAGTGCCATAAACGATGTGTTGCTTCCGATAGAGAAGATCCCATTTCATGTAGATGGGTGGCTTCCTTTTCGTCTTCCCAATCATCAAGAATAGTGCAATCTGGCAAAATATCCTGTAGAAATGCTGTAATTGGTTTGTTCGATGAGATACCGCACTCTTTTGCACAAGCTATCATGTTGGCATATATGCCAGAGTTGAATAATCCATTTAAGTAGCCACCAAAAGTAGCCAGATATACCCTCTGAGCGTCTAGTGAAAGAGGTTCGAGACGTTTTGGCAGATGTCCACCCTGACAGTCGAAAACTAAAGAACGGAATAATGCTAGCTTTCTGGATATTCCAGTTGGATATTTTCTTGTAGAATCTTCGCTAGACCAACCATATTGCCGCATGAAATTAAAAAGCTCCAATGTATGGTGTTTAAGAATAGGCTCAACCACACTGACTATGTCACATTCGCATCCCACAGCCTGCAACCACTTTTCAACAGTAACTTTATTGCGTGTCTCTGGCATATTTCGATCCGCAGTGTAAACGTGAGGCAGTTCAATACGTTTACCGTTTTTCAAAGACAAATCGGGTGTCCAGGAAGGCAGATCTTGAGTGATGTCGATTCCGAGGCATATGCCGCAGTCCTCGAGAAAGCTCAAATTGCTACGTTCAGGACTTTCCGACCAATTCTCATATAGCCGTATGGAACTATTTGATTGGACGGCATAAATATCGAAGAAATCACAATATACATCTCGCGTAGACTTGGAATATTCTGCTGGCACGGCTCCAGGTAGCGCTCCAAGCGCGAATACCTTATCGCGGGGATCGCGTGCAACGCATGCCATTGCGGATATGACGGCGAAATAATAGAATTTGCGCTTGGAGTGCTCTGTGTCGAAGTTGTTAGAGCGGATTAATTTTTTAATTATTGAAGCTAGCGACAGTGTAGATGAATTGAATATGATGGGTGTGGTCAGGGCAGACCAAAACGTCGATGGCAACCATTTTGGCCGTTGCTGGGCATGTTTGCGGATTTGCGTTAGCCAATGAATGAAATTATCGACCATCATACCATCTATGGCGCAATCATTGGACATGAAGACATGAAATTGAGCCAAAGCCATTTCCTGGAGGATCCATGTACGATAGAAATATGGCCGGCTAAGAAAGATTTCCACAGAATCCCAGCTCATTATCAAAGGATCATGCCTTTCCCACTTTGTGCGTGACAGCTCAGAGAAAGCTGCGGCATCCCTTAACCACTCCAGAAGCTCGTTTATTTCGAACTCTTGTTGAGATGTGCCGTTTGGGTCCACGATGCGTATCTGATTCCACAGATATTCCAGGGTTTCAAATGCTCTCTTAATGTCTTTAGAACCAGTGTCCAGACCGACCCAGGATACAACAGTCATTGCCTCACTATACACGCGTCGCATAAGCTGTACTTGATGGTTTCGTTCATCAATGTCACCTTGATTTATAGATAGAGCGTCGGCCCACATCAAAGAGAAACAGCTCTCTCCTCTGCAACTCGTTTCGCAGTCCTCGAAGTGGCCGAAATTCAAACGACGAAATTCTATGAGTGCTGATACAAGATTCACTGTCAGGGCCTTTTGTACACCATTAGCAGTGATATTGGTTGTAACAGAAGGATCACCCCAGACATATGAAATGGCTGAGAACTTGATCCTGGGGTTTTCGTCAAGGGAGTAAGTGATAAGGCGAGTTTCAATTGGGTCGTCATCCTTGTCTGAAGCAATGATTTGGAACAGTCTTATTTCATTTTTCTCTCTGTTCAATTCCTTATACAGTCTAGAGGCGACTGT
The DNA here is from genome assembly GCA_037952705.1 of Haplographium delicatum. Lineage (NCBI taxonomy): Eukaryota > Fungi > Ascomycota > Leotiomycetes > Helotiales > Hyaloscyphaceae > Haplographium > Haplographium delicatum. The sequence goes on from JAPZPC010000042.1 coordinate 205,509, forward strand.
AACTTGACTTCCTTCTGCCATAAGAGCATTGAGGGGATGCGCTGGTGATATTTCCTTGATGTCTTAATCCTTAGGCACAAGTTCCTTGGAAATAGTCCAGTACTCGCTCGTACTCAAGATGAATGACGCTAGATGAATCACGTGTCATATCTTCCCCGGAAAGGAGATTCCTTAACGCATCATATTTATTAGTAGTTAATATGTCTCATATTATAATATAGAGGCAGTAAATCCATTCTAAACTAGTCTCAGAAGCTTAATTAGTGAAAGTTTTTTCACATTCCTTTCGTCACTTTGAACTTGTAAATTGTGTAGCTCCATATTAGGCCGAAAGTTCTTTGCTGGGTTTGACAGCTCCTTCCTAGAGTATATATTCAAACTTAGACCTGGAGTTCGCAACCTATTCCTTCCAAGACGACTACAACTACTTGGCATTTCAAATCCACACGCTCTCACAGCCGCTAACATTTATCCAACCATTGCAGCTCATTCCATTCCATCCATCTCAAATTGCATCAAGAAATTAGTTTTTCTTTTCCTTCCAGTCGCTATATTCATCCGGACGGGGATAATCGGCATAAGCACCCCAGCTAACGAATATGGTATTGGCTCCAATACCAAGCTTGTGCCAGATTCTGTGCACGTAGCCATCCTGGGGATGTTAGTTTGTGGTTAATGAAGGGGCTTTAATGAGTTATAAGGCAACGGAGAGATTAGAAAGGTGAGCGAACTCTGGTTTCAGTCGGCGTTGCTAGAGAATAAGCGGTCAGTTTGAGCTTATTTTGCAAGAAACAAGAACCAAACCGATTGGAAGTCCAGAAATTATAGAGATGGAAGCAAGAGATATAACAAGATTAGTGAACTTCATTTTTAATAGCTGAGGGTTAATCCCGTGTTGTCTTGTGGTTGGAGTTTGTTCTGATAAAGTCTGGGACAGTAAGCTCCTGAAGTACTTTTGTATTTAGTAGAACTAGTAGCAATATTGAACTGTCTATTTCATTCGCCATTCATCCAGCCAATCAACTCTGGAGTCCTAATCTATGATGTAGCATGAGCAATAGCCAAGATATCACGCATGCGGGCGTCATATAGCTATGTTAACAGTTTCTGCAGGTATGGGTGAGAACCTTCCTTAATAAACAATTCTCACATGATTTATCACTTAGGACTTTCCTAATTAATGGAAGTATGCATTGATCTAATTAATAGTCATATTTCTCTTACTAAAAAGAAATATGATATATAACTTTAAGGCCGTTTGCTACAGATGCATACAACATATGCTGCTGACAAGTGCATCTAGAATGCAGGCGGCTGGGACAAGAGCCAATAACTAGCCATGTTATCATAATTAATAGATATGCAGGTAAGACTATAAGCACATGATCTGTTTATCCTATCTTTCACGCTTTTCTAATTGGCTATTCCAAGAAATCGCTGTACAAAATTTCCCAAAAGGCATAGGAGAAGGTCCGGATACCACAATGGCCGGGAAGGAGTTCGTGATTTTATATCATGAAAAACCCTTGGTGATCTCCATGCCAAGAAGGTGGGAATTAAACGCTACCCCAAGAAAAATTCATAGCTGTACACAATGTAGAATATTAGAAGATGATTTTGGTCAACGGGCGATAGATTGGGCTCGTCTCTAAAAGTCATCGTAGGGCATAAATAAGGTTACGTAATCTCATATCCTTATTTCACTTCATAAGAGAAGATAGGGTATGTAGGGGAAAATGCAAGTTTAGCTGCATGTCATCACCACCTTCCTTCAAAAGTAGAGTACATGCACAGACCCATTTCGGGAGCAGCTCTTGGCGTCACATCATCAGTATTTAATGGCTTAAAACAATGAGAATATTTAACCCCGCAGGATGTTAGTAAAGAGGAAAATATTGATCAGCTTTGGATTTGTCTTGATATTAACTTTGGTTTCAGATAATCCTCCTTCTTTCCAACCACTTACACACTCATGGACAATTTAGACACTAAATACCGAGAGAGTGAAGACTCTGAACTTCAAGATACACCATTTCTTGGAGGGCCAATACCAACACGATTCGGGAAAAAGATTTCTCTCCGCCCTTGGCTAATTTGGGGAGCTCAGTTAGCTCTTTTTGTCATTTCTCTGATTATCCTCACTATAGCGAGGACGCGACGCCCAACTGAGGCAGAATGTACACCGATATTGAACCCGTACTGTAAGCTACTTTAAGTTCTGGTGAGATTTCTCAGGTGCTGATGAGATGTGTAACAGCACCAGCATTCGAAGCTATAGAGTATTACGAGAAAAACTATCCTCGTGACTTTGGGGAGCCATCGCCATACCGCGGAACACCCTCCCCAGAAAAAGATAACTTATGGCAAGATCTTTGGGACTGTAAGTATCCATCTCCTCACTTCCATCATCTCAACCCAGTATGGCATCATTTTCTAACTTCAAGAAAGATGGGGCAATCAATATTCCTGTGTCCAAACAAGCAGAGCTCAACCATACGACGCCGCATGAGGGAACCACTTGGAGGTACACAGACGTTAAGTTTGGTGGCGGTCCAGCAGCCCTGATTTGGGGGTACCATCAACTGCACTGTGTGGATGTACTTAGAATGGCGAGTTATCGTGAGTTTTATCAGAAGAGGTTCGAAGAGGAAGGAGTGGATATGCCATTTCTATTTGAAGGGCCTGAGTATCTGGTCAGGATTCATATTGGTAAAGAGCCCTGTTTCATATTTTTGATCAGGAATTCCGTCGAAACTGAAAACAGCTAATCTATCGTAGATCACTGTATCGAGATGCTTCGTATTGATTTCATGTGTAAAGCGGATATGACGCCATTTTTTATCGAGATGGAAGAGAGTGCGCCGTTAGGATATAGAGCAGATTTCAGCGTTCATCAGAAATGCCGGAATTTTGAGAAGTTACAGAAGTGGACAGAAGAGCACATCGCAATTCTCTAAATTTGAGAATGGAAATGGAGATAAAGATACCCTTTTTCTCGGCCAACTAAGGCGATCTCTTCTATATTATGATTCTACTATAATGTGCCGGGAAAGTTGATCGGAATCTACAGAACCAAGAGGCAGAGGAGTAGTATGGACATACTAGCCAAACTAATACATGTCATCTTATATAATAGCTCTACAATAGTACAAATATAATATGATGCTTCCATTAGCTTGCCACCAAAAAAAAGAAACCTACAAAGAACCATTGATGTATACGGTACAAATATATTTATAAGCAACATTGTTCAAGTACCACTCAACAGCACTACTTTGGTGTTCATCATACAACCTTGGCTGGATGGAAAAGTCAATCCCTCTTTGAGAAAGCCGTTGTGGAAATATAAAGTCTTCTATGTACCAGGTTTACAGCCTGTTGGGCTAGAACTAAGGCCTTGCCAGAAAACGCCAGCTAGAATGATATACATAATAACATGTCTTCTCAGAATTCTAAAAGAAAAAGACGCACACGGACTTGTAGTAAACAGGCCGAGGCGGTTCTGGAATTAGATGGAGTAATTTAATGGAGGAGTTTTTATTCTGTAGAAAGCATAGGAGGCGTACCACAGGGCAGCTGGAACCTCGTATTAAGATAGTTGATTTAGGTAATATAATTTATTACTAAATTAATTACTGTAGGCCGGCCCTAATCCTTCAATCTTCCCTCAACATTCGGTTGGTAGGCATGGCTGCTTCTACTCAGGCGCTCATCATCCTCGGCTCTGAGCTATCCGAGCCACCTGAGCAGTACCTACTTGACAAAAAAAGATGGTCGTTCAGACTCATTGCCAGCTATCCTATCAATTGAACTAGTTGACTGGACGGTGACATGAGTTGGGGTCAGCTTTGGTGAGACGCTGGTGCTCGACTTGAGTTAATGAAAGTACATGTTGGAAGCACATATTCCAAATAGAACATTGTGTTTGGTTGACTTTGTAGAAGTGACAAATGAGTGTTCTACTTCCATGTAAAAAATTGTGCTTGCTAAACTGGGGGCTTAAGTAGGCACATTCTTCAACATGTATTGATAATTGTCCTTGACAAGATCTGGATCGGCACCTGCATTAAGAAGGACACGCGCGGTCTTAAATTGACCTACGCTCAGAGCACAATCCAATGCAGTCCCAACGGGTGTCTTTAGATTGATCTCAGCATCTGCCAAAAGCAAAACCTCGAGGATACCGGGCTCCGTGTCGCTAAACTGCGCAGCACTTTGCAATGGTGAGTAAGACGCATGGACTTTGTTAGGGTCTGCTCCACCGTCAAGCAACGCCTCCACTCCTTCCTGGTTCCACATGGCGATCGCGCCGTGTAGAGCCGTTCCACAGCCGGGGCTAACGGCATCCACGTTCGCCTTGTGCTGGATCAACAAATGCAGGATTTCGTTGAATTTCTGGTTTGCAGCAGTATAGATTGGAAAAATCTCGATACCAGTATCTAGCCTCTTGCCAAGAACGTTGGGGTCTGCTCCCATTTCGAGCAGTTCCCTCACGGTATCGATCTTGTTCAAGTAAACTGCCCTAAACAGTTTTTGGGTGGCTTCGTCCCGCTGTTTCTTGGCCTTCAACTTCTCAGCGAAAGACAGCTTTGGCGGCGGAGAGCTAGCTATTGTGAGGGCTTGCAAAGAGGCAGTCGGTGCTTGAGAAGTATTATCTTCCCTCTCGGTGCTAGACGTGGGTGGCGCTAGATTTAAAATTAACCAAAGACACCAAAGCGAAGTTTGACTCTTATTTACCAGACTTCAGGACCTCCACAAGTTGCTTTATCATTGTTCCGGGAACGCCAGATGCGAGATAGGTGTCTGTCGCGGTATATATGGCCGGGCGAGCCTTGTGCTCCTCCAAGCCAATGCGTTTGAGGCCTTCAACATTGAAGCGGAAATATTGTCGGTTAGCAACGAGAGTTGTCTCGTGATCTTTGTAGAACTCCTCGTGTGTTTTCTGAGTCTCAACTACGATATCTTGAATACGCTTGGTCAGCGTAAAAATGTCTCCTTCCAGATTGGCACCTGGCGCAGTGCCTGTCCCAATGCTGACGAAGATGCGTTCACTCTCCGGCCACAAGTCCTTGGACTCTCGGTCAAGAAGTCGGATGGGGTTGTTGTACCCTAACGCCCCGTCTACGTATGTCTGATTATTTGGGCCGATGGTAATAGAGTCAAAAAATGTAGAGGCTGCACTCGTGGCGCGGGCTGCCTCCCAAATTTGACAGTATCTCCGCATTGGATTTGGCATTTCTGGATTCACATAAGAGCGAATAACTGTGTTTTCGCCGTCTTCTCCTCGGACGACGGAGACAAACCTATAGGGAAATCACGATCAGGATAAAACCCCAAGATGCCAAGCAAAAGGCTCGAGACTTACACCTTACACCCACCGTCATCTTGATCGTAGAACAACTGGTCGTCCGAGAATCCCTTACTCTTGACTAAGTCCTTGATGCCCGCTTGAAGCGCTTCGCTTGAGAACTTGCCTTGAGCGTTCACGAAACCAGACAATTGACCAACGATATTTGTCTTCGAGAGGTGTGGCACAAATATCTTTTGGGATAACTCCACATAGACTTTTTCGCATTCATCGATGCTCATGCGAAGGCGACCGAGCATGATAGCCAAAAGGCCACCCTGGTTGAAGGCATCAATGTTAGAAACATGAAGTCTATTTTTGAAGAACAAAAGGTACGCACCGTGCTGGTCCCCCCAATCATGTCGAACTCTTCCCAGGGATGAACCACTGGTACATTGCGTTTCATAGCGAGTCTCTCCATCAACTCGCGGAGAATGGCGATAGTGGACATTCCGCGGACACCACCGCCATCTTGGAGGAAATTAATATTGGCCCTGCGCAATTCGGATTGAATTCTCGTTCTTACCAAGCGACAACAGCCTGCGCGTTTCTTTGCCAGGATTGCTCATATTTGTCACATTTAGGAGTAACCGAAGATGGGTGTTTTGAGGACGACAGAGACGAGGGAGAGCTGTCTGCTAATATATACGTTCTATTATAAACATCCCTGAATTGATAGTGCATCGGGTTTGATGTTGTATTAAACACAGCCTTGAAGCTAGAACGTTTATGTTCTGTGGTGGCGCTCGGGAAGCGGTGGCGTCAATATTGAAACTCTTTGGCTTTAGCCTTCAGCCTCAGCGCCAATGCATTAACATTTCAGATGACCAGCTGAAAAATCCTTGACACCAAGATGGGACAAGGCTTTCTGTCAAATATCTAGGGAGTTGATTGTCACTTCTAAAAAAACAGCTCGCAGACTATACTATATATGTTATATCACAAAATTTAATAAAAGAGTAGCTTATCACCGCAACGATTTTGCCGGACATAGTGGATCCGGAAAAGAGTAAAGAAGATGCTCGCGAGCCTCAATTAGTCATCTCTAGATATGTGAGGGGAAGTATATCTTGCTGAATAATGCAGGTGATAATCTGTGAAGGTCACGGTGCGGCGCCTCAACCCGTCTTGACCATGAACGGTCTGCTGATCTTTCTTAGAGCATAGCCGAGAAAGGCGTACGAGGAAAGGGTAATGCCTTTCGTGTATCCTGAACTGTTAATACTAGGTAGCGATAGACAGATAAATAGCGAGATAGTGAATGGCGGGAATAGGTAGACTATGTTTCGGATCAGCTTATCTTGCAAGGTTGGTTAAGGGCCATATACCTCATTCTTCGACCAGCAGTCGCAATGAGGATTCTACCTCAAATTTGTCATTATGCCAGTCAGAATACTTAGAATCAAGTTCTCCCGGATACATACCACGATAACCAAGCCAATGAACTGACTAATTAGAAACTTTTATGAGACTAGCGTCGTAGGGTATTCATAGACCAGGTACCTAAAGTAGAACAACGACGGTAGCTAGGAGCTGTATAAGATTTTCCATTAGTGTCACGAAGTTCTCTGCATATGTTTAGAAGAACGAGGGTTCATTGACTACCGCCTTCCGGTGAGTTGGAGATCAGTGTATATAAGGCGTAAAAACTAGTATAACCAAGGAAACCACTGTCGATACACTGCAGGGAATAAGTCCCAAATAGAAGAGGAAAAATTCACTTGTCGATCTTGCGCAAGAGGGCTTGTAGTTGGCCTCCGTGGCATGTCAAGCAAACTCGGCTAGGAAACTATATTCGGGGCGCACAGGGCGTCAAAATAAGACTGAAGTATAATAACTTAGGGCATACATAGGATGCTTAGGCTCTGATTATGTTAAAGCAGCAGTTACTCACATCCGGAGATTAAAAAGAAACCAACAAGGATGATACTAGAGTATGAATTTCTTGGTTATTATTTACATCTGAAAGTCTCACGGATAACTATTGATTTATGATTAGCTATAACTTAGTCTTATTTTTATTTTTCATGTTAATCTTGGTACCTTGGAAATAGCAGCGTGGCCACTAGCGATCATGAGGGATATTGGTATAAGTTGGGAGTTATAATTCTTTATACGAAGTAATGTAATGTAGGCTCAGATGCGCTGCCTCTTGAAGTTTAACGCTCTTCTTTAGGCATAGCGTATTGCTAACCGAAACGCTGCTTTTGACAACTTCTATAAGAACCCCTCTTCCCCTATCAACTTTCTTAACTTCTTCTGATATTTCTAATTTCACCGGTATACGTAGTACATTCCTTAACTAGATGTTAGCTCCGCCAGCTCGCTGCGACCTCGGCCTTATTCTATGTGCTAAGCTTCCCCCCTCCTTTTTTCGTCTCGATTTACCAATAATTAATATAGAGACCAACCCTCGTAAAGGATTCAGACAGTTTTATTGCTGCGCTATGTTACTACTAAGGATCAGCTGATCTTATTCTTCCCGGCGAGGCCGTAAGCTTAGGATGCCATATGTGAGCGACACGCCACCCTCTGGGGTACTAGAGAGCTTCAACATCTTAAAGATAGTAGGATTTGGTATTTCTGTAGGTCCACGATCTATGGAGTGTTCTTTGACTGTTGTAAAAAATTGTGAGTGTCCTCGGACCCCATACCTCTACCGCAAATTTCCAACCGACTCTTGCTGTAGGCATTCTATCGGGAGTGAAGCCAAGACAGATTACTTCTTATTCCAATATTAGGTCTTGGAAGTTTGGACTACACATTCTATGTTATAGCGCTGGTGTAGTAAGTGGGAAGCTGACAGTTTTCTTTGTTCCGTTTAAGACATATCTAGTTAAAATAATGCCTCATCGCTAGCGCTATAGCTCCTCTTGTCGCTGAGAATACCGCCTTGGTCATTTTCTTTGCTAGGGTAATGGCCGATTTGTATTTAAAATTGATTTGGCCTTATTGTCGACTGGAACGTCCTCACACTAGAATTCGGCATATTTGACGGGACCAACTTAAGAGTTAGCGCTGGGAGAACTGGATTTTATGAAATCATCTGCCATAATTACAAAAGCAACTCAGCTGGCCGTCCAACTATAGTTGAATACCTTCCCATCACTCCAGGTAAGTTTTTGGATACAAGCTTTCGTCGAACCGTCAACTACGGATTTGCGTGTTGCCATATAAGCTTCAAGTGGAAGGTGCTTCAAGCCAGCCGGGAACAAGTGCATATCCGCTTTCTCAGCTACTTCATTATATTCTCAGCATAAGATACAACCAACAGCTGGTAAAGGAACCTGGAGTAAGCGGGCATGGGATAAAGATCGAAAGAATGGTATCGCGGTCGCCAGAAAGCAAACGGGGGCTGGGAATATAAATGGGAGGATCGCCTCAAAAGGCAGAGACGACCACAGCCATGTCATACTAGACACCGTCTAAAGACATTCTGTGGAGCGTAATAAAGACAGATATAGCTATCTATCTTGACGGGCTTTAGTCCAAGAATCTTTAGACAAGGATAGTGAACCTGGCTACTACATTCAAGTTCCAACAGGCGTGGAGGAACCGGAGCTTATTGCGATGTTGGTTGATCTAAAGTCAGATACTGATACTGCGCCGCATCGAGGAGAGCAAAGAGGATAAAGGGAAACGAGATTCGGGATAAGCGCCTACGACGACCAGTAAGGCCGGGAGGGAAGCGAGATGGGTGACGACCAAGACGGCGCATTTGAATGTCATCAATTTCACAAGCTGCATACCCGCCACGCAACAATCTCCCACCTCCGCACCCGTGCGCAGTTCGAGTATGAGTCGCTGGCGGAAGTCCAGGAGTTGCAAAGGCAGTTTAACGAAGACACCGCCTACGAAGATGCCGGGACAGAGCGAGGAGCCATATACGCCTATTACGACGCCGATTCCAACGGACAGCTTGATGGATGCGGTGAGGGGCTGGATTAGTTGGGTTTTTCAAAACGTGGGAGTGTGATGTTTGGGTGTGGGGGGAGGGTAGAAGGCGGTGCAGGCGAGGCGGGATTTTGGGAGGAGACAGCCGAGTTTTCGATGTTGACGAGTCCAAGTATTAGGGTGCTGAGTGATGATCTGGAGTTGAAGTTGGAGAGTAAGAAGGTTAGGTCGATGTATGAGGCGGGGTCGGGACTGGATTGGCAGGATCGGAGGTTTGCGAGTTTGGATGATAGGTTTATTGGGGAGAAAGAAACGGCTGCTGATCTGCCAGAGCTGCAAGTCCTATGGTTTGAGTATGAGTGACGCAAGCCGACAGAAATAGAACAAACGGTCTTTTACGGCCCCCCCTCAATGGCACTGCGCGGCGTACAAACAGTGCGTTATCTGCGAAAAGTGAAGACGGAGGGAGGGCTCACAAATTGGCAGGAGGTATTGAAGACTGGGAGGATGTCAATGGCAAAGATATCGACCGATACGGCCTTATCACAGTGACCAGGAACCTATCGAGACAAGGTACACCAGAACCACGACCGCCACATCGAGTTGCAACAGTCCCTCAGCGGTCTCCAAAAACAGTGGCTCGTTGTTGGTTACTATGTTGCTTGCGAGTGGCTTTTCCTGTTTTGAGCTTGAACGATCGCGAAAATACCTCGAGGGTCAGAGTTGAAGGTACCGGCCATGCTGAGGTTGATTGCACGGCACGCAAGCAACGTTGTGAGGAAAACATTGGTATTGAAACTAGCTCTCCCTAAATAGATACTTAGCATCTATACAGTAAGTCCAACCCAAATGATACCCCAAAAATCAAGCACACTCCTATCCTACGACAACTCTGGTGGAATAGCGCTTCCGGGTCCTTATACCTCACATGATGATACGCCAGCGTTAGCCATCTGGGCATAAATAGATGCTCCCTGTGTTGCGGCAAACTCTCCAACTTTGCTCCCCCATATCTTCAAGATTATGCACCGATTGTCCTCATAAGTCTTCTATCTGAATCCCAAATCTCGGGGTTCACACCAGTTCCGACAATGCGCAGCTCAGATACACGAGCCAAACGTCGAGGGAGGCGATTCCGGTCGTAAACTATATAGAAGTGGCCTTCTCCAATGTAGTTGTCTCGAATCAGCGTCTCATCGCCAACGTATACCGTGATATTGGGGTCTGTTAGAACTGTTCTGCGATTGCGGCCACGTCTGGTCGCAATTCGTGTAGTTCCATGGTCAATATGCCTGTAATTATAGAAAGGCTGTTTAGAATGTGTTCGATCAGAATATCGTAGGGAAGCGCTCGGCTGAGGATGATTGGGATATCGAAGTCTTGAAGCTCTAACTGTGGCACTTACCGAATACCAACAACGATCCAGCCATTGAGTTGAGCTGCATCTCTACAGATTTGCTCGCATGCGTCTGCACGCCCCGGGAAATTTCTTTCAGATGGAGGAGTACACAGCCACTCAATCTGCAAAATCATTGTTATTGGTCCGAGTTTCGGAAAATGCGAGAGTGTTGGGAGAGACGAAGACATACAGTGACGCCAGCCATGATGGAAGTATAGTTGAGATAGAGAAATAAGGTATAGATATATATAAGGCCTGATTGAAGGCTTGAAAGCGTCGAAAGGCTTGGGTGTTTGCAGTGTACTTTTGCAGAAAGCGGAAAGTGATACGAGACCATACTCTAGACAAGAGATCTGGAAAGGAGTTTACTGACATTTTATATCTGTCGTATAAGCGACCATCCATGTTGTGTGTTGGAGAGGAAGTCCTCCATGCTGTTAAGCGTCGACTATTGTGTTGGCCAGGTCTGAAACTCAGCTCTGGCCAATTTCATAGCCTACTAGGAAAGACTCGCGTTGTAAATGTGCAACCCACGTTCTGATTGTCTGTGACTAGCCCTAAAATGTTCCAAGATAGGACTGTGAACCAACTGCATTCAGGGGTTGGATACACATTGACTCGCTTTCAATATTAATGAACAGATATCAAAGAAGCAGACTCTCCCAGAGTTCGAAACTTGGGCGCACGTGTAAGAGACCGAGTAAGGAAGACGCACAAAGCATAATGCAAGACAACCAAAAATGGATTCAAAGAAATTTTTGGTATAAAGAGAGAAGGTGATCCTTTGTTAAGGTGATTAGATGAGGGAAATTATTATAGTGTACTCTAATCCGAGACTGTTTTCCCAACTTCTGTGGTTACGACAGAGCACGACAGCATGTTTCGCGTGGGTGACAATGCGTGGTCCAGACAGCTACTTTACTTTATGTGGCTTCCTCACCCTGGACAAGCAGGCGCTTCCATTCTCACGATGGATTTTATATGTGGTAGATGTAGCCGGGCTGTGAAACAGATATGGATGAACACATCGCAATCAGTGATTCAGATCAAAATCTGCGGCCGACCGCAGCCGAATATAGTGTAGCAGGGACGAACCTTTCTATTTGAGGTTTGGTCAGCGACAATGTTTCACTTAAAGCTGGTTAAAGAATGCAGATTTCTAGCCTAGCGCCTACGCCAGTGAAGTCGATCCGCAGCAGTTAATAAGCGCCACCTAAACCAACGTTGTCCTCCAACTCCAGGTATCAGCGTGTCTTAAAGAATAAGATTTCATCAATCTCATATTCAATCATCAAGATAAAAACATTCGTCTATACAGGATCACAAGCTTTGCACCCACACGTCATTTGACACCAGCCTTTCGGAAGTTTCTACCTGCCAGATCGTTCTGCCAACCACTGCCAACACCGATCACGTCGCAATTACACATATCAACGAGAAACCGCAAGGCTCAGTCAACCTCTCACCAAAGCTCTATTACTCTAGCGTGGAGTGTCAAGATGGCTTCTGAGCTCTCAGTACCACGTTCACCAGGGTCAACTTTCACCGATGACGAAGAGTTGGTTGACGGCGAATCCAACGGTCTACATCTAGAGCTGGCACCCTTCGGTCTAGAGCATATCTATGACTATGAGCCTAATGGCCACCATCCTGTTCACTTGGGAGATGTATATGGCAATGACGGGCGGTACCGTGTCATCCATAAGCTTGGCAGCGGCGGCTTTGCTACTGTTTGGCTCTGTCGGGATACCGAGGCAAAAGGGGGAACGAAATATATGGCTTTAAAGATTCTAATGGCCGATATATCCAGTGATGATTGTCCCGAGCTCCGGGTGAATCAGCTCAAAGATGCTCATAGCCAACACGCAAATGAAGGCAATGGCGCGGAGTTCATTTGCCTCCCACTAGACCACTTCAAGATCCATGGGCCGAATGGGGACCACATCTCCTTTGTGTATCCTGTTCTTGGCCCAAATGTGTCTCTCGGCTTGTTTTGTGCTTCTACAGATCCGGATAATGACTTAAGAAACCTTAGTCTCCAAGTTACGAAGGCTGTCAAATTTCTTCACAGCCAGGGAATATGTCATGGCGGTGAGTAGAGCCAGTTCTAATCCCTTCTTCCTTTGTTGGAAAGCAGTGAATGCTAACGAAAGGTTAGATCTTACACCGAAAAATATCCTTCATCGCATTACTGGGCTCGACGGACTCAGTGAAGATGAAGTCTTAAAGATATTAGGTAGCCCGGTTGTTAATCCTGTTCTGAATGCATCTCAGGAGCGTCATCATGAGTCCACAGTCCCTGACTACCTCGTTTATCCGGTGAACTGGTGCGATGTAGATACTCAGTTTACAAGCAAAGAATCGTGTATTATCGATTTCGGCGAGTCCTTCAAAGTTTCACAACCTCCTGACGATCTCGGGATTCCTGGGTCGTATCGCTCTCCAGAGTTAATTCTCGATAAAAGGGCTAGTTTTGGTTCTGACCTTTGGGCATTAGGATGTAGTCTGTTCGAAATCCGAACTGGCAGAAAACTGTTTAGCCCATTCGACGATGAAGACAACGAATACTTAGACGCCTTTGTTCAAGTCTTAGGTAGACTTCCTGAGCCATGGTGGTCTACGACCTGGAAGGATCGGAGAAGAATGTATAAGGATGAAGTCGATGAGCAGGGGCTTGTTATTGCTGCTCTGGCATCTGAGCCAGAGAATAATGACCAAGAGAAGAAGGAGCGCGCTTTCCATCCATCTGTTGCTGCCAATGCTCGATCATTGAAGGATAAGATTGCTCCTGGGCTCTGGTACATGTCAGATCGCCGTCTCAATGAAGATCGTCATCGGGATATTTCCCAGACAGAGCAAAGAGTCTTCGCAGATCTTTTGCGGCGATTGCTGGAGTACAAGCCGGAGGCCCGTATTTCCGCGGAAGATGCTATAAATCATGAGTGGTTTAGACTATGATGTATTCCTATTTAAAAAATGCCCAAGGCAATTAGTCTATGCGTTTTCATTTGTATTCCGAGTTCGGATACCTTGCTTCTTCCTGTCTCTGAAGTCACCAGCGAAAGTCCGTCACTCTCAAGAATTAAGCCACGGATCCTCCAGCAACTCTCTCGCCGTCTTCCTGTATTCCGGTCGCCATTGAAACACACCTCTGGTAAAAATCAAGGACATCTCTTTGTTCTCCCTATCCAAACATTCTTTAGACTTCTCCAAACTGGTGTTTTGTGGTATCTCAACTTCGGCTTTCTATTGGTCTGATTGTATTTGGTCAGGAGATAGTTCTCTGAAATTGTATGAGGACTTACTGTCTTCTGTGAAAAACTCGTGGCTCTCTACTCCACGCTTGATCAGATCCAACGGTGGCGGTCCCGAAATACCCATCATCTCAGCGAGATGTGCATGGGTTAAGTAGCCTTTCCCACCGGGGTTATTGCGGTAGAAAAAGTATTTGCCTTCGATCAAATCCCAGACCTGATCGCAAGTATTAGCGCGAGGACGAGATTTTCATTAGTTACAACAAACCATTACACCGACGCCCCAGATGTTAACCGGGTAACTCCAGTCTGCCTTTAGCATCACCTCTGGTGGTCTGTTCACACCCAGCTGCGCATCGTGATTTCGCTTTTCATCTCCACGAATAGCAGAGCCAAAGTCGTTCAATACCGCTTTACCAAGAGCCTTAGGTTGGTCAAAACATCACGAGGCATAAACTAGGGTGACATCAACAGCATTGACGAACTTGCGTGGAAAAGGGCGTTCCATTTCATCTTTAGTGAAGATCAACGTCCGCCTCTGTCCGGATAAATCCGTTCCTTGTACTCTATGTATGTTTTCAAACCTTGACGGCATATTTAAACCCAGTAGAAGCTCTATTACAAGACCCCGAATTCCGGGAAGAGGTAAATAGTTATAATAAAACAGGGGGTAGTAGCTATAGCAGCTTTTGACGCTCTTAATAAGATAATTCATAGTATGGCCAAACCGCAATATTTTTTAGATTGCAAGTCGAGTCCTTGTAGAGAAATAGTTAAAGAACAACAGGAAACTTATAACTTTATATATTTATGTAGTGGAGATTTAAGACATCAAAACCATGTTCCTTTTCCGGGGCATAGGGTTTTCCGGCACGCAGGGATGACACGCTGTAGCCATAGCGTGCCCACGTGATAATGAGCTTCCGTCGGGCCATCGGCATACGTTATCCGCCCACTAACCCGGCTAGCATAGGCGAATTGTGGGGTAAAAGGGTTTCTTCTAACTTTACTACAACGTCTCCACGCTTCTTGAGTAGCAGATATTGTCCACAGGTGCAGTGATGAACCTGGTAAGATCAGTTAGCCAGATGGAAGAGGAGTCCGCTCATCATGGCCATGAGTACCCCCGAAAACGAGCCGCTGTAGCAGTAAGTTCCTTAATTGGGCTATTTCCTCACAGTACTCAGCAAATCAATAATAAAAACCCTAGTGCAACGTTTGTCGACTCCGTAAGACAAGATGTGATGGTATGAAACCATCTTGCAGCTTCTGTAATGATCTGGGAATCGCATGTCAATATCGAAATCCCAGTCAAGGGGGTTGGTACGTATCAAGGTCCACGTGAAAACAGAGGTACGCTGATTTTCAGCCAGGTCAGATCCAGCACCAACTTCAGATGATTTTGCTCGCTTGGAACAGCGTATTGCTCGATTTGAGGATAATGTCCTCTCAATCCTGCGTCATAAATCGAGGTCGTCGGAACCGAGCTCACTGCAGCAGCACTCTCCATCAGGCTCGGAGTTACAAAAGCCCAGATATAACCCACAATTTACGGATAGTGATAGTGAATTTGGCGTAGTGGGAACATATCACCACTCTTCTTCTGCTACCCACGTCGACTTTGCGTTCCGACAGACAAGGATCGAAGCAAATACTGCAAGACCTAGTCTGTTGACGTTCAACTGCCCCCCGTTTTTCCAATTTGAGAGTTGGGATGAGACTGAAAAATTTTATGACGATGAATTTGAGCTAGGAGAGCTTTTGTTCGATCGAGCCCAAGATTTGATTGGACAGTTGCTGGACACCAGCTCGACTACCTGTTGGCGACTGCGGCAAAGTTTTATCCGAAATTTCCTTCGATGGATTCCAATATTTGATATCCAAACCTGCGTTGAGCATGTTAAAGTTGCTAAGGCACATAACTTTGAGGCCTTTGACCTCTCATGCTGTATGTCTATGTTCATTTTAGCAGTGGGCGCCATATCAGATGGCAGTGGGGATAGGGAACATGATCAGCTTATCACCGCGTCTCCACCGGGATTTGAATACTTTACAAGAGGATCTCGATTATTGGAACAGTTCGCTCTCAAATCCAACAGTGTTCAAGTCATGCAGTGTCGCGTTATTCAAGCGTATGTCACAGGCACATTTGATATGAATTTCCTTCATAGATAGAAGTCTCCGAAACTAATTGAATGATAGATCGTATTTCCACTACCTAGTCCGTCCGTTACTGGTTTGGAATACCATAACACAAGTTTCGAGGGACTGCATGCATTTATTCAGCTCTGGCAGATGGAATCGAATGGAACTTTCCACAAAGGAAGGCCTCCATCGCGTATTCTGGGCATGTTCATTAATCCAGCAGTAAGTCCCATTTAGTATATCATTCTGCGTACTGATCCTTAACACTTCAGTGAAATTGAAGCAACATTAAAGATGCACCCCACTGGCTTACGCCACTATCACAGCATGGTTCCTCTGCCCCTAAGTAAAACGGAGGAAGAGGACTTGTATTACTTTCTTGCCCAAGCTAGTCTTCGTAGACTACTAACCGAGGCAGTAGATGCCGTAGGATTTCATGGTATGTTGGTGCTCTTGAGATGGGAAAATTCTTCGCGTCTAACAACATCTGTTTTATAGCCGGAAAGGTAATATATGCACCTGTTATTGTGTTGGAACTTCGAGCCCAGATGCAAGAATGGTATCGGCACCTTCCAGCACCAGTACGGTTTCCTCTCGACGGGTCCTGTTTATTCGACACTCGGAATGCCTTTCTGCGGAGTTTGTATGTCGCTGTTCATGTTGTCATCACCTGGCCCGCTACGCTGAGATGTTTAGAATGGGCCGCGGTCGAAGAGATAAGCACCATCCAAGACAACGAAGAGTGGGAAATCATGAAGGAGCAGGCAAAAGAATGTCTCCGTAACTGTGCACTATACTTGGACTTAGGAGAAGAACTTTTAATGGGTAGAACTCTAGGGCTACATTGCACTTTATGGTCGTAAGTAATCATAACAGTAAAATGAAGAAACCGCCAATTCTGGACTTTTGCTGACTTGGTTTTAGGACGTATGCAATTCTATCAATGCTTATTCTTGTCCATAACTCTCAAATTCTTGCCTTTTCTCCCGAGACAAAAGACAATAGAATTATCTCCAAGGGGTATAACTCCTTGAAAATATGGGATCACATGCCCATTGTAGCCCGTGGACTAGCAAGGACAAGAACCATGCTAAGACATGCTGGCATCTTTATCGACATAACTGGGGAATGATACTGGACTACACCTTGATATTATACTAGCATACCCAGCCGCCGTCAACATTATATACAGCTCCTGAAACAAACGAAGCATGTTCGCTAAGGAGAAAAGAAATCACTTCTGCTACCTCGTTTGCTCTTGCGGCTCGATTCAAGGCGGTTTGTGATAGATCCAACGGTTTACCAGCTCTTTTGATCCCCTCCATACCCATCGGGGTTTCAATGAAGCCACTAAATCAGTGATCAATATCAGTAGCTCATTAGGGATATGAAGGGAGCTTTACGGTGCGATACAATTTACCCTAATCCGCCGATTGTCCCCAACTTCTTTGGCGGCTGATTTTGTCAGTCCGATCACCCCATGCTTCGAGGCCGAGTAAGCCGAATCTCTCTTCCGACCCATCAAGCCGGCGATACTAGCAGCATTCACAATTGCTCCTCCGTTTTGCATGACCTTCAGCTCCGCTCGCATACATTGCATGATGCCTGTTAAGTTAACGCTAATAACAAGGTCCCAGTCATCTTGCTGTAGATCTTGCAGGAGGTCATTACGCTTCGTTATGACCCCGGCGATATTCGCAGCCAAATCCAGCCTCCCAAAATGTTCGACGGTGAGTGAGATCCAGGCCGAGACTTGGCCATCGTCTCGAACATCCACTACGGTTGTCAAGACAGATCCACCTAATGCTATGATATCTGCAGCGACGTTTTCGAGAGCTTCCTGTTGTACATCGGCAAGGGAGAGGGTTGCACCACGACTAGCGAGAAGCTTCGCAGCTGCGAGTCCAATCCCAGATGCTGCACCTGTGATAGCGATAACTTTCCCCTCGAATGAAGCCATTTATTCATAGAATCCAGAAGTCTAACGAAGAGATTTTCCGGAGAGATGAAACAATAGTTGGAATATAAATTTGAATTTGGGTATCCCCGACTGGCGCTGTTAGTTTTATATATCTCCAAATGCCCGGAAAAGGAATTCCGTTGCAGGGTAGGACAGTTTATGAAATTTGGATTCGTTTTGGAGGAAAATGAAACGAATAGTTTGTTTTGACTTATTGTGAAATATGGGTTCCCTTCACAGGTAGATAAGAGCCCCGATAGGCAAAGCGTACAATAATCGCTTTCAGATATACAAATTTTACTCTAATTAGAATATATTTTTCAAGGCTAGTGTCTATTGTTATGTATATACTTCCGCCAACTTAAAAATAACTTTGCGGGTTTATTTATAGCCGCGACGCTTTCCATTGTGGTGCCCTTTTTTCAACAAAAGCTAGGAGTCCTATTTCAGTGGTTAGATTCATGTCTATATCGATCAAAAGCTCTGTTGTTTCATTTCTTTACCTTCTCTAATGTTCTCTCCTTTCTGCAATTCAGAGAATTCCCTCTCAAGGGTGATGTCTACGGCTCTCTCAACAGCTGCTGTCTCCCAGCCTTGCCTCAAGCCCAATCTTGAACAGATAATTGCATCGGGACTATTTGCCGAAATCGCAGATGCGTATTTTAGAGCCTCAGTAACAACTTCCGACTTTGGCACCACCTTATTTATTAATCCCCAGGATAATGCTTCCTGAGCAGATACATTCCGTCCCGTCAAAGCCATCTCACTTGCTCTCTGGAGACCGATAGAGCGGATTAAACGCGGTAAACAGCCACCAATTGGTGAGACGCCACGCTTAACCTCTGGAAGTGCAAAATAAGCATCCTCTGCTGCTATTACCAGATCACTGACGCTGTTATTAGGTAACCGCTTTGTTGTGGGTAACATTTTCAAGAGATCTTACCAGTTAATGCAAAACTCCGTTCCAGCACCTTTGAATAAATCAGTGGTAATTCAGTAAGAGTACGGTGGTGATTGTTACCCATAGACAGTCCGTTCACAGCGGCAATAACCGGCTTCTTCCCTAATCTTCGAGCTAATGGCGTGAATGGGGCTCGATTCCCTAATTGGAATCTGGGATCTGCATCATCCTTCATTGAGTTGTCCCACTCTGCTCAGCGTAAGTACTTAAAAGGCCGATGATAATAGAAAGATAACCTTTTAAATCAGCACCGGCTGAGAATGCTCTTCCAGTTCCCGTGAGAACAGCAACAGTAAGATTCGGCTCGTCATCCAACCACTGCCATACCGCATGCATATCCCATTGCGCTGTTGTATTCATACAATTCAAATCCTTCTCACGGTTCATTCTTACAAGTAGCACTCTTGGAACCGGAACAGAGAGCTCTAGGAAGCTAGAAACCTTTGGTGGCTTTGTTGTGAGTGAATCCATTTCGGATGTGGAATATTTACTCAGGAAGGTGACGAAAAGATTGTGCAATAACAGTTTTTATTCGGATTTCTTATTAGAATTTTCAAGAGAGCTCAGCCCAAGTCAATAATATCTGAGTGGAGCGAAGTTCCATGCCCTTCAATGCCAAATTGGGTAACTCGGTAAGACCAGGGTTGAACCGGCAAAATGAGTAAGTGCCAGGGTTGGCTTACGAAGCAGCTCCACGGATATCCAAAACCGAGATATTTATTTCCCTAAGCTCATTCCAAATTACAATTTTTAACAAATACGTTTTAGAGCTTATCTCGGATATGGGTAACATTCTTTGCGGGGTTGACTAGTTTTGTCGCTTCTCGGGGAACGTCGCCAGAAGTAAATGCAGGGATCAGCCCCTTGTTCGCAAGGCGTTCTAGGCCATTTTCAGCCAGGATAGGATTGAGCTGGTAATCACAAGTAGACAATTGCGCTGTGGAATATATTTTGCAAGAAATGAAATCAAGTACAGACAATAACTGCCAGACGGCAAACTTCCTGAAGGAATGAGCGTGCCCAAAAAATCACTTTGCGAAAAATCCTCCACCATGCGAATCTATCGATCAAGGATCATCGACATTCCACAGGATCTCAACTTGACAGAGCTCCTCCATACTACCGCGACAGATATCCCAGAATCACATCTAATATGCAAAGACAGTTTAACCAACAGGAGTCTCACCATCGGCGAGCTCAGAAATCGTGCTGGGCGAATCGCTCATGGGTTACAATTACATCTTCAACCGGTTCAAGGAGACCGCTGGGCTGTCATACTGCCCAACTCAGTGGAATTCCTTGAGATGTTCCACGCCATTCTATGGGTTGGAGGCGTTGGGTGTCCTATCAACCATGCCATGAAAGCAGCAGAGATTGGCCATGCCCTGGCTGTTGCCAAACCAAAGTATATCCTGGCGTATGGAGCAATTATGGAGAAAATCCTGGATGCGGTTGACGAAGCGATGAAAGACTCTGGGACCGTGATATATAATCGGCCGACAATTATAACTGTTATTGAAAGTGTGGAAGGGTACCAACACCTTCCTGATCACTTTATCCAAAAGACAAAATTGCCAATTCCGCATTACAACGACCCAAGTCAACATCTAGCATCAATACATTTCTCCTCAGGAACGACTGGTAGACCAAAAGGGGTCGAACTTACTCATGCCAATTATGTTGCAAATTGCTATCAGCTGTACTCTCAAGACCCAAAACAGTTCAACAAACAGGCTAAAACTGTCGTGATTACGGTTAGTAAAGAAAACTACACGAACCGTATGCAACTACTGACTTTTTGGCCTTCAGCCATTTGTTCATATAGGAATGTCAACCCTAGTACTATTCTTCGGTCCGTGGACAGGAATGATGCACCATGCAATGCCGAAATATGAACTGGAGGAATTTGGAAAGGTTAATGGATTTAAAAACATGTTAAGGTTTTTTAACTAACTTAGAGACAGATCGTAAGCTCAACCAGGCCAACGAACTTCCAAGGAGTGGCATCCGTTGCCCTTACATTCGCAAACACAGACATTACAGAAAGATATGACTTTAGCCAAGCTCAAGTTATAAATTACGGTGGGCCTCCTTTGAAAGTAAGCTTAATTACACCAAAAATAACAATGACGAGCTAACTTCTCGAGGATGATGTGCTCCAGAGACTTCTCAGTAAAGCACCGTGGAAAGTCATTCAAGGTAGGAAATTTGATATTATCGGATGAAAACAATCTTCTTTTACTTACGAATTATCAGTTTATGGCATGACAGAGGCTCGTTGCTCTCTATAATCTAGTATTGGAGTTAGACTAATAACATTACCAGGCCAGTCCATATGTCGCGTATCAGAGGCTCCATGAAGAGCATCCCATCGGAACAGTTGGAACAATTCTCCCTAATATGTCAGTAAAATGTATAAATTCCCCATATATTGAGCTAAATCTAAGATTTTAGCGAAGCGGCTTTAATGAAAGCTGGAACGAAAGAGTCCGCGCCGGAAGGTGGCCCTGGAGAATTGTGGATCCGTGGGCCTAACATCACGAGGTGATTGATTCCCTAAATTCTCAATTGCGTCTGATCTAATCTATTTATCGTAATAGGGGGTATGTTTTTAGTGAGAGAGCGACCAAAGAAGCTTTCCCAATGCCAGGTTGGTATAATACTGGGGACGTGTGTACTATATCACCAGAGGGATTAATATCTATTGTTGGGAGAACAAAAGAATTGATAAAGGTAGATCATTCTGACTATTCTAGTTTTTTTTTTTCCCCTATATATCTAGAAGAAGGCTAATAGTCAGTAGTACAAGGGCTTTCAAGTCTGGCCGGCGGAGTTGGAAAGCCATCTCAATGCGCATGAGTTCGTCATAGAAGCCGGCGTTGGATCTACTTGGGATGAACAAAATCTGACTGAGTTACCTACTGCTTATGTCATTCTCAAGCCCCATTTCAGAAGCACTGAAGAGCGACTTACTGCTCTGAAAGAGATTCATGGATATGTAGATGCTCAGGTCAGTGGCTACAAGAAGCTGAGGGGAGGCGTTTGGAATGTTGAGTCGCTGCCGCTAAATGCGACCGGGAAAATAGATAGGAAACGGTTGCGAGACAATCTGATAGGGCAATGTTCTCTCATGGGAAAGGAGATAGCTTTTGCGAGAGCACTTTTGTAGAAGGATAAATGGCGGATGTAGCTTAGAATGCATTATTATGCCTTTAACGATGCTCTCAGTAGTGAAATTCGATTTGAATTTTCGAAATATAAATCTTCTAGGAGAAGGGAAATAGGGGGTTATCTATTATAGATGGGCTGGACGCATTGCATAGGAATCGCAAAACCTGTGCTAGTATCTAAAATGTATGAGTGATCGATGAAATTTGTTCAAATACGTATTACCTCTAAACCTTCATCCTTCGCCTGTGCTCCTCGTCTAATAATAAACTTACTGGTATTTCGGCATACCTGGCCCTGAGAAATTCTCCAAAACTCTTCGCAAACCCGTCCAAGACACTGCTACTAGAAATTCCTTCTTGTAAAATCCCATATGTGACAAAGTGGACAGCCCATAAGTTTGGGAACTCGAATCTTTCAACACGATAACAAGGTTTCCACTCATCTCCTAGCAACAAGATAAACTGTTGAGAGCTGAGGAATGCCTGTAACCAAGGCCATGAGTCAGGACTTCGGACCCAAAATCCGACATTGGCATTGCCACCTTTGTCGCCTGAACGTGCAAATACAAGGTCTCCTAGATACGATGTCAGCCGTTCTTCTAGATAATATTAGTGTAGATTGGTACACAAATAAACATACCAAGTGGCCTCCGCTCGGTCAGACCAAACTGCTTTAGATCTGTAATATACCTTGGCTCATAACTTTCCTGCCCCTTGAATTCTTGGTAATGGTGAGATGATGGCTTTGGCACCTTAATTTCTCCCTTTTGACTATGCAGGACCTGTACTTTCTGATTCAAAATATTTTGGTTGATGATTGCCGGAAAGTATCGAACGAAAGATTTAGGAATCATTGTCCGCCAGTCCATACTAACATGAAAACCACAGCATCCCTGCATACCATTGTAGAATATGTCTTGCTTGAACTTTTCAAGAGAATTTTCGGTCTTAGCTTGTGCAAAGAGTCTAATCTGTACCGTACATTCAGCCTGTGTTTTGGGATTCGGTATGGACCGACCACCGTATGGTTCAATGCTAAATGTCAAGTATTCGGTTGGATCGATCCTATCCATCAGTTGAGCTCTGAGCAAAGCAATCTTATCGTCAATGTCAAGACCTGCAAAATAGACTGATATTTCAGCTTGATAACCTCCGTGGATACAGATCGCAAGTTTGGTAGTAGGAGGTGGTGCGGACCCGAGAATCCCAGTTACTAAAACTCGGTTTTCGCCAATCTCCTGCAGCTTCGCTCCATCAATTCGTGCTATTACATCGGGATTAAGATAGTATGGGCCCTGAATCTCATAAACAAGCTGAGATTTGCAAGTGTCCACTGTGATTGCACCATTCGTTCGCTCGTGTTTGGTAATAATGGAGACTCCATCCCAAGCAACTTCGGCAATTGGATATCCAACTCGGAGTGGGTTTTTGATCTCTCTCCATCCACAATAATTTCCTCCAGTAACATACGCGGAACATTCAATCAAATGGCCAGCAACCAGACTTCCAGCAAGAGCTTGGAAATTATCAATCTCCCAGTTATGCCACCAAGCAGCTAAACCCATGACGGGGCTGGCATCAGTACATCGGCCACAAATAACGATGTCAGCACCATGATTGAGGGCGGTAACAATCCCACCCATCCCAACATAAGCATTGGCCGCCAGTATTGGTTCTCTCTTGTCGAGTGTAAGGCCTTTAATATCTAAATGTTTCAAAGGAGTGTCTCCAAATTCGTCCAATCGATGCGTCATATTGTCCCCGCTCACCCATGCAACATGACAATTATCTAATCCTAAGCTCTTGAAATAACTGTCCACCTTTTCTGCCAGTGCTTTCGGATTCAGCGCACCTCCATTGTGAACGACCTTTATGCCTTTCTCCACGATCAATCGCGCCGCGGCACCTTCTTTGTAAGCAAGCTGTTGGAGAAATCCTGGTTCGTACCCCAGAAGGGAGTTCTGTGACATCTATAAGGCCCGAATTCAGCATACTTCCGACAAAGTCATTCCTATGCCAAGTAATACATACCTCAATTGCCTTCCAAGCAATATTGAATTCAGCTAAGTAATCCGCGGTGATTCCATCAATTGGCCCACTTGCAGCCTGAAGATAGAGCTGATCGATTCCATCTCCAATGGCGCCAGAACAATTTCCAATTCTTATTGCCCGTCGGTGTTTGGTTTCTATCAAAGTGTTTTCCATTGAGAAGTTATATCGGAAAGGCCTAACTACCCACTCACTCACTTACGGATCTCACTCTAGAAATGTAATGCTTTTCTTAGGTAAATACAGAAATGATATTAAATCTTGATCGACTTCTAACACTGGCTGTGAGATTGAACATTGTATCAAGCTTGAAAACTACATACATTCATGAATTAAGATCAAAAGCAGGGCTTAATTCTAATGTCATGTGACGAAATAAATGAAAAGGGGCGGAAACCGATAAGCGACGGTTGGTTGTGTGGGGTGCGGTGCGTGGATGCGGGGCTGAAGGTCAGGGGCCCAAATTACTGACAAGGGAGATCGGGGAATCGGGGAGTCGGAAGCTCGGGGAATCGGGGGATGAAGAGTCACAGTCTAGCTGGTGGTCTTGATTGATTGGTGAACGGTTGAAGCTTTCAATATCTCGGGCTGCTGTTGAGACCTACCTCGCTATGAGTTTCAGATAGGAGCTGTCATCTGCAGCCTCGGTTCAGCCTCATTATAATTTCTGCAATTTCATTATCAAGTGTGCTTTTTCTTGTACAAGATTGCCTCAAGAATTGAAGACATTTTAACCTCAACGCAATCATGAGTGCTCCGCGATCTTCTAACTCGATACCAGAATGGATTCAAAATCCATACCCTCACATTAAAAATTCAATTATTTCATTCCCAGCAAAACATGTCATGCTCGTGACTATCAATCGCGAGAAATACATGAATTGCCTGCCAACTGAGGCGACGATTGAGTTGGGTGTACTGTGGAAGTGGTACGACAGCGAGCCCGAGCTGTATGTTTAAGATTCTGTTCCAAAAAAAAAAAGTTGGGAGATGCTAACTTTAGTGAACAGCCGATGCGCAGTATTCACAGGCAAGGGAAAGAAAGCTTTCTGTGCCGGGATGGACCTCAAGCAGAGACTTGATGTTGTTCATTCAAACCAAGTTGCATTGGAGTATCCCTCTGGAGGATTTGGAGGCATGTCAAATCGGACGGGCAAAAAGCCAATAATCGTTGCATGTAATGGTCATGCCCATGGTATGAACTCACTTGCCGTTTACCTTTCTGAAGCTTAAAATGTAGGTGGCTAGGACTGATTTAACGCGTCTAGGTGGTGGAATGGAGATTGTACTAAACGCAGATGTGATCTTTGCGGCACCAAATGCGACATTCCGGCTTCCAGAAGTCATTCGAGGAGTAGCTGCACTCGCTGGTGCTCTTCCTCGATGTATGAATCTCTTTGGGAATCATCGCACCATGGATCTTGTTTTGACTGGTCGGTTTTTATCCGTTGATGAAGCAGTTTCTTGGGGTCTAGTCAAAGAAATAGTCCCGTTAGACCGCTTGGTTGACAGGGCTATTGAATATGCCAAAGAGATTGCATCTCTGAGCCCCGATGCTGTCATTATTGCAAGACTTGGAGCACGGGAGGCTTGGGAAACAGGAGTCAGTCGGGCAACAATGAGGGGGCAGGAAATATATGCCGACACGATGATGGCTGGAAAAAATGCAGAGGAGGGTCTGGCTGCGTATAGGGAGAAGAGGGAGCCTAAATGGTTCCCATCTTATTTATAGATTATTGAACAAGTCAAGGTCCCGAGATATTTATTTCAACTCATTAGACAGCAGTCACAAACGTAGTTATTATATTTTAAATATTCGATCTATTTTTTAGGTGTCGCTGCGCGTGTCTATATAAATTATGCTGAAAAACCTCCCTTAGATTTTAGCCGCCGCTACTTGCTGTTTAATCCTAGCAACTCCATTTGAACTAGAAACTTAGTATTATTCTGTGAGTGCTTCAGTTGACTTACAGAGCGATCCTTCCATCTTCTTTTACAATTGTCTGAAAGACCATCTCGTCAACTCCATTGTGAGAGCCCACCTTCCATATCTGTGTTTCTAATGTGTCGCCTTAAGGCATTTTAGTATCATCCAAATAGTCATCTGGGGGAAGCATGATCTCACCAGGATAGACCACCGACGAAAATCTTGCCTGAAAACTCACAAATCTCTTCGGGTCACTATTGCCCATTTGCTTCAGTATCCCATGAGCAGCTATGTTCCAAGTACCTAACCCCTGGAGGATTGCCCCCTTGAACCCAGCATTTCGCCCAAAAGCATCATCGGCATGCAAAGGATTATAGTCACCGCATAAGCGGTAGAGGAGAGCGAATTCTCGAGTGGTCTTGAAAGTATATACCGCGTCTGGCATCCTCTCTTTTGGAAGAGGATGCGATGGCTTTGCAGGACCACGCGGACCCCCATATCCACCTTGGCCGATCCCAAAGGACGAGTTCGTCATTTTGGTATAATTAATACCCGTTTTCACATCTAGTAAGACTGTCTCTCCTTCGAGTATCATATTTCCACCTATAATAGTGTATAAGTCGTGGACTTATTGGCAGAGGAATATCGCAGGAAATTTCTGGGATATTTTTCTCACCTTTGTCATACACTCCGATTACTTTACTCCTCCACTCTAAATCCATCCCATCTGAGCTTGGAGGCAACTGCTTTAATATTTCGATTCCTTTCTCCCCATCCACCGACCGCTTTGGATCAAAAGGTGGTGTCCCGGGAATGGATGAAACTATGGTTTTCTCAATAAAATTGAAAACATCCTGATCTGTTCCCTTAAAACCTAAGTTCATTGGGAAGGTTGGAAACATGGCGAATTTAGGATGCAGCTCGTACAGAAAATGTGATTCATCTGCATCCACCCCAATTGCGTTTGCCTAAGACAATTTGAGTCAAAGAGACAAGTGACAACGGATTTCAGCAGGGCTTACGAATAGGAGTACATCTCTCCTTAAATAGCTGCATTTGATGGGAGAATATTCGTAACCAGCAGCTTTCGTAAAGTCCACGTTTTCATATCGCCCTGAAAGGTTCCATATGGGATAAATACTCATTTTGTTTGGCATACAATAGATAATGGAAGTATCAACAGATCTTTGTCGACGGAGAATTATTTATCGGAGCCGATATGAACTTTGTCGGGAAGTTTGGATATCCAACGGGGAGACCAATCTCAACCGTGACACTATTGCCGAAATTGTCTAAATATGGGTCTTGGAACGTGGCTTGAAGAGGGGTGGGTGAAACACATATCCTTCCGTGCTTCAGACCCGTGGATCAGCATATCCGAAGATAAGCTGAATTATTCGAGGCGTGATCATCCCTGACTAAAAGAATGCTCGCACATGCGGCATGAAAGCAACAGGCTTATAGAATTTCATGATCGGACATGTTGGAGCTTTGGCTTGAAGGTGATAGCTAGGGTTGCTTCGCGGGGAACGCTAGTGATTCACGCCGACCTCCCCCGGATCCACTATCTGATCGCACACTCGGCGCTTGGCCCAATAAAATGTATCGGCTGCGTACCCCAGATTCTCAGCATCCGCTCATCCAGAGTCTCGACCCCAGATATTTATTTCAAGGAGCAAACATACATTATGTACTTACTTATTGACTCTTGCCCTTCCTCCAAAAATATTGTCTTCCGACGAGAATAACTGGAATTTCTACAAAAGACTACACACTTTTCAACTCCACAATGGACCATCCAGTGAAAGCCGAGATCGACAGTGAACAAATTGAGGCCTTGGAGAAGCATGAGACCACTGGCCGAGACCTTGGTGAAGACGTACAAAATATCCCTGCTGGATACTGGCGCTCATTCAAGTTCATTGGATCGATGGTTGGCATCGAATTGATGGCTATTAGTCTCTATCTTGGATTTGTGCTCCCGGTCAGTTAGACTTCCTTCAGTTTTTATTTTCTATTAAGTAGGTAAAATATCTAATATCTGCCGCAGTCAAGTATCTTGACCGTCATCAATGATGATCTTGGTGAACAATGCTGTATCTTACAAATATTGAGTCTAACTAACGTTTACAGGACCATCTGACAATTACCTCCTCATAATCACTACCTTCACTCTCACTAGTGGAGTAGCATTGTTGATGGTAGGTAGATTATCCGATATTATTGGAAGGCGATACTTCCTTCTAGGAGGCCAAACATTCGGCCTTATCGGTGCTTTAATCTGCGCGACTGCCAAGAACGTTAATGTCTTGATCGGGGGTACCGTCCTTGTCGGCTTGTCAGCTGCAGCGCAGTTGACTTTTACGTTTGTGGTTCAGGAGCTAGTTCCTAACAAACACCGAGGCCTTGCGCAAGGTGTAATGTCCTTTGTTAACCTTCCGTTTGGCGGGTTTGGGCCAGCTATTGCACGTCTGCTAGTTCAGAATACAAAGTTGGGCTGGAGGTAAGCCATTTGTTTTTTGTGTCTTATTATGACAATAAATCTAATTCTTGTACAGGTGGTGCTACTATTTTAATGTTATAAGTTGTGGACTCTCACTCGTCTTACTAGGAGCTTGCTATTTTCCGCCAAACTTTCGGCAATTGCAAACTACCATGACGAAAATGCAAGAATTCAAGGAACTCGACTACGTTGGATTGGCGCTTTATGCTGCTGCTTTAGTCCTTGTTCTGCTTGGACTATGTGAGTTCTCTGCCTCCTGCAGAAATTTAACTCATTTCTAATGCCCATCAGCATGGGGTGGAAGCGCTTACCCCTGGAAGAGTGCCCATGTCATATCAGTTTTGGTTGTAGGAGCGATCACGTTAATAGCCTTTGGCGTATATGGTGCGTCATGAACCTTCATAAGAGAGTACCTTGAATTAACTCTTAAGCAGAAGCATATGCCCCTCTCAAACAGCCTCTTGTGCCAATGAGGCTATTCAAAAATCGGAACTATGTTGCTGTTGTTATTGTCGGCACGGTGGGACAGATGGTGTATTTTGCTCTGAACGTTCTTTGGCCACAGCAAATAGCGAGCCTTTATTCAACTAACAATGTCGTCATTGGATGGATGTCTGTAAGTTGATATAATTTCTCAATATTGACACTAAAAGGAGCTGAAAATGTTTAGTGTACCACTGGAGCATCCCTATTAGTTGGTGAAGTCATTATCGGGCCAGTCTTCAGGAAATTGGGACATCAAAAATGGCAATTAATAACATCTGTTATTGGCGTCACAGCATTCCTAGGCGGATTATCTGCCGCCACACAGTATAATAGAAGCTTAGCGCTTGCAGTAAGCCGTCCTTCATACCAACTTCTCGTGCAGGCTTCCTTCTAGTATCTTCATAAATTTACTCACTGTTCAGATGACTATCTTAGCTAGCATGTTTACGGGATGGCTAGAGCTCATCACTCTGGTCATGAATGGGATCGTCGTTCCTCCGGAGGAATTAGGTCTCGCCAATGGAGTCTTCGGATCCGCCCGCCAAGTCGGGGGTTCCATCGCCAGTGAGTCGTATTTTGCAAAAGTCACTGAAGGTAGAGAGGAGTGCTGATATAGCTACATAGCAAGCATCTACGTCGCGATATTTTCTAATCAACTTGCAAAGGACCTGCCGGCTGACATCGCTCCGGCTGCCGTTGCTGCAGGCCTCCCACCAGCCAATGTCGCTGCTCTTTTCGAGGCCATCGCCAATGGGACGACATCGGCCTTCGAGAGTGTTCCTGGAATAACCCCCAAGATTATCGCGGCAGTCGGGACTGCTACCAAAAATGCGTTTGCATCGAGTTTTAAAGTCGTGTTTCTTAGCAGCATCGCATTTGGGGGGGTCGCACTTGTTGCCGCTTGTTTCACAAATGATGTATCGCACTTGATGACAGACTATGTTGCAAGAAGGATAGGAATGCCTCAAGTTGTTGAGGAAAAAGTGGAATTAAAGCAAGGTAATATATCACGGGTTACGGAAGAGGTGTGACTCGGACCAGGGGAAATCAAAATCATTTGAATTACAGTGCGAACCTTTGCCAGACTTAAAATTGTCGTACGTACATGCTATATCAAACCAAATATCAGAGTTCGGCAGATAGCGTCTCTTAAGTCACACGCCATTATAAATAATATTCTACATGTGTTTGCCGCATTTTGTCAGTAGGGCCAAGGATTCTTTGTGACCGTAACATGGCGGAAAGTTTCGACATTTTCTATAAGCTTTATCACTCAACTCTAGTTGAGCTTGGTTGCTAATTTTGGGACGAGGTAATGCAAGCTGTATCACTAGCTGGCTCGCTTGAACCCCCAATGGAATTGGAGTTGTGTCTTAACGAGAGTCAGGCGCCTTGATAAAAGTTAAAATAGACTTAATAATAATAACTATAACGTGGTTTACCACCGAGTCGATCATATCACCGAGTCGATCACTTTTCCCCACCCCATTACCCCAAAACTTTAACACGCGTTTTCTCAACCATTTAATATGGAAATTCAAACCCAAGAAGCGCGAATCATTCTAGCTATCGAGGCTATTCGATTATCTAGAAAAATAAGCAGACGCTCTGTAGCAAAGATCTATAAAGTGCCGTACACTACCCTTTCCGATAGAATGGCTGGCCGAACCTACCGCCCCGAATCTAAAGCCAATTGTTATAAGTTGAACGACTTAGAGGAGGAGACGATTATTCGATATATACTCGATCTAGATTCGAGAGGATTTGCGCCCCGTCTATCTAGTGTTGAAGATATAGCGAATCTCCTGCTCGAATCTCGAGGGGCACTACGCGTCGGCAAGAACTGGGCATATCGATTTATTCAACGGCGACCAGAGTTAAAGACGCGTTTTAATCGCGTTTATGACTTTTAAAGAGCCTTGTGCAAAGATCCAGAGCTTATTGGCGCGTGGTTTTGACTAGTTGGGAATATGCGGACGAAATATGGCATTATTGACTCCGATTTCTATAACTTCGACGAGACGGGCTTTATGATGGGTATAATCTCCCTAGCAATAGTCGTAACTCGCGCGGATCGACGTGGCAGAGGAAAGGCAGTTTAGCCAGGCAATCGGGAATGGGCGACGGCAATTGTTTGTGTTAATAGCGAAGGTTGGAGTGTCCCTCCGTTTCTGGTAGTTCAAGGGAAGAATCATCTTGCAAGTTGGTATACTGAGGG